>JAVSCE010016849.1:0-146460 GCA_032199065.1 Smutsia gigantea
AGGCAGAAGACCATGGGGTGCACCCTGGCTAGGATCTCCTGGCGGCACCCCAGGGCTGCTCAGCCAGCATTTGTATGTAATGAGGGTGAAAATGCAGAAGAGGAATGTGTAGCCAGGGCTCTGCCCTGCTTATTTTGCTTTTTTTGTGTGTGTTAAAATGTATATAACATAAAATTTACCATTTTAACCATTTTTAAGCATACAGTTCAGTGGCTTTAAGTACATTTGCCTTATTGGGCAGTCATCCCCACTATTTCATGTCCAGGACTTTTCATCAACCCAGGCTGGAACTCTGTATCCATTAAACAGTAACTATTGTTACCTCTTTTCCAGACCCTGGGAACCACTGTTCCACTTTCTGTCTCTGTGAATTTGACTATTCTAAGTTCCTCACATATTGTGGAATCAGACAATATTTAACCTTTTGTGTCTGGGTTATTTCCCTTAGCATCACATTTCCAAGGTTCAATCAGAATTTCATTCCTTTTTAAGGCTGAGGAAGATTCCATTGTATGTATAAATCTCATTTCATTTATCGAGTCACCTGTCGATGGACGTTTGAGTTGCTGCCACCTTTTGGCTGTTGCAAATAACACAGTGATAGGCATTGGTATACAAATGTCTGTTTGAGTTTCTGCTTTCAATTTTTTCAGGTATTTATCTAGAATTGCTGGATCCCATGGTAAGTCTAGTGTCCAGAGGCTTGATCTTGGGTCCTCTTTGTGTTTAAGGTTCTGTTTGCTAATGGAATGGAACAGGAGGCTGTGCTGCTATCTCAGCATCCTGAGGGTCTATGCAAATTAGGCCCACTAGGGTCTACCAGTGTCTTGGTCCCTTGTGTTTCCATTGAGCATTTACTCTGGGCTAGTTTCTGTGCTGAGTATGACGTCTCTTACACTACTCTGTGAAACTGACTTGATTGTTACCTCTGTTTCACAGGCTGGGGACCTGGCATGGAGGTGTTTCATAACGAGTCTAAGGGCAAACGGAGTGCAAGTCTGAGCTAGGATTTGAACTCAGACAGCATCATGTGGGCTCCTGTGCGTTTAATTGTGTTTACACGATTCTGCCTTCCCAGAGTGACCATCAAAGTAATTAGCCAGGAATGTATTTATTTATCAAGAAGAAATGAACAGTGGGGAAGACAGTGTAGCACAAAGAAGACAAGTAGTGACTCTGTGGCATCTTACTACACTGAGGGACAATGACTTAAATGGGGTATTATGGGTGAATGTAGTGACCACATTGTTTTTCATGTGGAACCTTCATAAAAGTGTATATCAATGATACCTTAATAAAAAAGAAGAATGAACAACTTGCCATGAGATAACTATGGTAAAAATCAAAGATATAGGTAAAAAAAGCTACTATAAGGAGCCTCTGTGGTTTAAGAGGATCTCTGTTAGCAGACTCCTTCCATATTTATGTTAAAAAGTTTTTTTCTTAGACTGTAAAGTATATGACAGGATCTTGTATTTGCACGGAGTAACTAGCTCTTCATATATTTGCAGACATAAATTCTTGGTCTACAGTGTTTTCTGTTTTGTTTTTATTAAGGTATCATTGATATGCAATCTTACGAAGATTTCACATGAGCAACATTGTGGTTACTACATTCACCCATATTATCAAGTTCCCCCCCACCCCACTGCAGTAACTGTCCATCAGCGATCTACAGTGTTTTTAAGAGTACCCCCAGGACCTACAGAAATGCACTGCAGGGTGTCAAAAATTTGCAATGAAATGTACCACTAGGTGGCAGTACAAATCAATTTAAAAAATGCAACTTCTTTCTAAATCTATAGTAAATTAAATTCTATGAAAGCACCTTCATCATTTTTGACAAGATCAGGGCAACTGTATTTAATTCAAAATGGGTTTTAATCACCTAGATGAGAATTCACAAGCTTTTTAAAGTCAAAGACCTTTAAAGTGTAAAGACTTTTATAAGGAAATTTTAAAATTTGCTTCTAAAATTTTAAAAATTCCTGTTTTGGAGACAGAAGAAGTTTTAAATTAGTGTTTTGACTTGGGAAACTGCATTAGCAAAATATACACATACACATACTTCCAGGATTCTTTCAGTTCACCATGTTGATTTAGCTAAGAATCAACCTTTAGTCTATAACTGAAAATATGGCTGCCAGTTTAGTCCTTGGGGAAATTCCTTTCAGTTAATGCAGAGAAAAAGCCAGTATTTAAGTAATTCAGGAAGCTGGTTTGACCCACAGGTTGGTTTGACATCTGAGTCCCTGGACCTAGCAACTTGTGGTCGAGATGATGAAAGAGATCTCACCCATTAGAAGGGTATTCCCAACATTTTGTGTGAGAGAGTGAGTGGCAGGCAGTGAAAGGTGAGGTAAATGCATTTGCTCACCTCAGTTCACCAAGGTCTGGCTCTCATAGAATGAATTTTAATGATCTAACTGGTATATTGCCTAGGAGAGAGATTTAATGTTTTGTTTCAGACAAGGTTGTATGTTTGTACCTGAGTGCTAAATGTTTTCAAAATGGGAAACTTAGAAATGGATCCTTTCCTTTTTTCTCTCTAGCTGTCATATGAAAATGATTAGTCTAGAAGGATCACAGAGAACCAGCCTTAAAGAAACAGAATCCAGCTAATCATTCCAAGACCCTGATGTTTCAGGATATTACTTCTTGAAAGGCAAACACACGCTGACTCCTGCCCACTGACCACCAAGTGCCAGTGTATCCAAAAGCCATCATCAAATCATGGAGTAAGGACATCTGTGGTCAAGACCGTCCTGTCACCTTATGGGCAAATCATTAAGCCTGTGCCTTGCATCCCTAATGTTAAATGCGCATAGGGATACCTTACAGGTGGGTGGAGAGGCAAATGAGATCATGGATGTGAAAGCTCTTGCAAGTTATGTAGCGCCATCCAGATATTGACCATTACTGCTTTCATCATGTCAGCCTGCCCAAACCCACTGTGACTGTGATCTCCCCCCTTCCGCTCCCTTCTAATAATATAGACGGGAAACCCGGCGTCATTTTGTTCTCACTCTCATGTCCCCGTCAGTCTTCACCTCTTAGTCTCCATGTTCACACTCGTGGACTCTCTGCCTTGCTTGACGTCACCCCGCTCACTGCTGAGGAAACAATCCTGCTAAAATCTCACACCGATTATATCTTTCCCTTGTTCCAAAACTCAATAGTTTCTCAGTACCTGCAGAATAAAGTCCAAACTTCAAAATAGATAGAATTAAAAACCATTAACAAACTGGCCTTCCTCCCTAGATAACATCAAGCAAGACGGACACAGAAATCAAAATATAAATGTTACTGCTGACAGCTGCTAGTCTGCAGGATAGGTTATGTAGCCACAAGGGTTTGCCAACAATTTTTGCTTCCCGCCTCTCCAATCTTGACCTTGAGGAAGTCCATCCAAAGCTTGCCTTCTTCTCTCCGGTCATTTTAAGTGTATATTACCCAAATTTATCCCCATTCCAGCCTCCCCCAGGGCTCCGGAGCATGTTCTGTCTTGATATTTCATTTACTTTATGGAGATACGCCTTCTCAGTGGAAGTCAGAAACTCACCAGCCACTAGCCCAGCGGGACCTCTATGTGTATTTTGACCCTCACAGTGTTGGTTTGTACTACGTTTAATAATGTACCAACTTATTGGACAATTAATATTATAAAAAATGTTGTCTTATTTTGAGAAACCAGAAAAGCTATCAACCCTAATTTTTCAGATGTAAATGGCTACCTTGGCTTCTTGTAAAAGTTGCTTATGTTGCTCCCTCCACTGCCTCAATTTCAACTTTCTCCCAATTCACTGCTTTCATTTCTATTATTTCACAAAGTCTGCCCTTGTCACTGACACCGGTAACCTCCCCTGTGCTCAGTCAGGTGGGCTTTTCTCTGCTTCTGTCTTACTTGACCTCTCAGTAAGACTTGGCACACGATCACGTTTTACTTCCTGAAATACTGTTTTTCCCTCTCAGCTTTCCTAACACCCCATTTCATGGGCTCCTCTCCTCTGCTCCAGTTGTAGTCAGAGTGCCTGGGATTGGCTGGGATCGTCTTCTCTGTTTGTATGTTCTTCCTAAATGATCACATCCAGTACTTTAAAGGCCGCCTGTTTGCCATGCCTACTACATTTGAGTTGATTACTCAGACTTCTCCCTAGCACTCCGCATGTCTACATCTAACTGCCTATCTAACTCGACATCTCCACTTGAATTTCTAATAAGCATCATAAACTTAAACCACAGAAAAGATTTTTTGGATTTCCGTCTCCCAACCCCCCACCCCCTCTTCTTCCTATCCCAGAAAAGGCACCACCATCTGCTCTCAGAGCAAAAAATTAGTAGCTCTCTTTCTTCATCTTCCACATTCCATCCATCAACAAGCCTCCCATTCCGAACATGTGTATCTATAGTAGATGCTGTGAGGTGCTCCCCCGCCCCTGGGCCCTCTTGGGACCACAGGACTTATCTGCAGCTGTTCTGTGCTCCCACCTCACAGCCCTTGCCATCTCTGGAAATTGCCCTCAGCTTGAGAGCCACCATGCCAAGGGCACACCCCTTCCTGGGGGGAGCAACCCACACACAGGAACTGATACCCAAAGCCTGAGCCCCTCTCGCAGGCAGGACAGCTCTGACAAGCTGTCCCAGTCTCTGTGCTCCCTGTGGGGTTGGCTGGGGCCTCCCCGGGGACTGCATCCCAGCCCAACTTCTCTTGCCATCTGCTGCCTTCCTTCCCCTGCACTTCCCCGCCTCAGGATCAGCATTCTCAGAGCTCTGCACGATACATTTATTTCACCCTCATCTTTCTCAGAGTCGGCTTTCTGGGAAGCCCAATCTATCCTACTCTCCCAAATTTGTCCACCTCCTTCCATCTCCACTGTGCTTGTGTTTAAGCCACCACCTTCTCTCACCTTGTCTACTGCACTAAACCTGTCATGTCCCTGCTTCTACTCTGGGCCCTACTGTCCCTTTTTCTTACAATCATCAGTTATCTTTTAAAATATTCAATTAGTTTTATCTTATCTCACTAGATAATATTTGATACAAAAATTTGACATATTTATAATTTAGGAAGCATGAAACAAATGAACCTATGAAGCGTCCACTCTCAGATCTGGAACTGTTGAAGTTGCCTGTATACCTTGCCTCGATTACAACCCCTCTCTGCTTTCCAGAAGTACCCACAATCTTGAGATGATCATTCCTGTGCTTATATCTTTTTAGTTTTTCCATATAGGTATTTATCATTAAATAGTATATACTTAGTTTTGCTTGTTTTTGAGATTCTTAAAAATGGAGCCACAGCGTATCTGCTACAACTTGCTTTTTTCCCACTCAGTAATATATACCTAACCTAGTAAAATCATTTATGTTGATGTTTGTAACTTAGGTTTATTCATCTCCATGCTTACAGTAGTATTACATTGATTAACTGAAAAATAAATTGTGAGTAATCCACATTTATGTATTCTCTGTTGATGAATATTTTCCCTTTTGTGCATTTTTGTGTTTATATGCTATATCCTGCATCTAAATCTAGAAATAGAATTAAAGAATTCAGTGTGTGCAAATGTTCAATTTTACAAGATAATGTCAAGGGAGACCATTATGTTTATTACAGAACAATAAACAAACCTATTCTTTGCTCTGGAGGGAGGCCCAGGCTGTTTGACACAGTCTGGAAAAAATAGCTGGAATAGAGGCAAGTCGGTGTCTCTGCTTTCAAGATGTGCAGAAACACAAGAGGCTCATGTGGAACTGTCTTCCAACAACAACCAAATAAATGTCCCAGCACCATTTTTAGATAAGTACATTCTTTTCCCACTGATCTGTCATGCCATTTCTCCTTTTATCAGTTTTCAAAAAAATGCATTCCTATGCTTCTGGGATTTCTGTTTTACTTCACTGGTTCATGTGTCCATCTTACTTATTATAGTTTTATAATCAGTTGGTATTGGGTTCAGCAAGCCCTTCCACCTTGTTCTTTTTCAGGAGCGTCATGACTATTCTTGGCATCTTGTGCTGCCATAAAAATTTTAGAATCAGCTAGTCAAGCTCCCCAGAAAGTTCTGCTGGGATTTTGGTGTGCATTCCCTTGAGTGCATAGATCATTTGGGGGAGAATCAGATCTTAATGACATTGAGTTTTCCTATCAGTGAATATACTATAACTCTGTATTTTTGAAGATCTTCCTTCAAGTCTTTCAATGAAGTTTTATAATTTTCTCTATAAAGGTCCTATACATACTTTGCTAGATGTACTCCTGGGTATTATGATTTTTGTTGCTATTGTTAATGATATTTTTTTGAAATTATGTTTTCTAATTGCTTACTGCTGTGATAGGGAAATGCAATTTTATACATTGATCTTAAGTCTGGCCATCTTAGTAACTTCCTACGGATCCTAATAATTTTTACTTGCAGTTTTGGTTTGTTATTGTATGAGGGCAACCATAAGCATAAAATGATGAATGTTCTCTTTTTGTTTTCAAATTCTTATGCATCTTACTTCTTTTGCTTGTTCCTGTGCTAATACAATGTTGGCAGAGTTACCCACATTGGGCTTATTGGTCTTGATCTTTATTTTAAAGGGAATACTCTTAACACGTTACAGTTATGAGGAAAATTACATTGTCTGGTAGAAATTGTTTCTTAGGTAAAGGAAAATTGCCCTTAATCCCAGTTTTGTAAGAGATCTTGTTATCAAAAATGGGTTTTAAGTTTTATCAAGTGATTTTTTTGCATTTATCAATCATATGGTTTATATCTTTTTGCCTCTTAGTGTGGTGACTTATATAAAAATATTTTAGAATGCTGTTTCTATTAGGATACAGGTTGGCCTCTAGTTTTTCGTTTTTCAAACTGTCCATAAAGTGAGTTGTGGGAGCATTGTTTCTTTCTGTTCTCTGGATAATTATGTACTAGATTTAAAAAATTAGGTCATTGAAAATGTGATAGTTTTTTTAATGAGATTAACATTTACAAAAAATTGAAGTATATATAATACACAAAGTATACAGACTTTAGTAGAATAGAAGCAATGTTAAAATAAGATCTGATATGTAGTTTTATATTTTTCAGGTACAAATGTAGCATTTTACATGCCATTAAATTAAGTTTATTAAGTGAATTATTCAAATCTAAGTGCTTACTAAATATTTTTGCTTTTTGGTCTATCAGTAACTTGAGCTAGATGTGTTAAAATCGCCAATAGTGGATTTATCTATTTTTCCTTGTAATTCTTTTATTTTTGCTTTGTATATTTTGAAGCTGTCTTATTAAATGCATGTAAGTTTAGAATTTTAATATTTTTTTGGTCAGTTGAAACTTTCATTATTGTGTAGAGGTTGTTTTAATTACTGAAAATACTTAAATTATTTTTGGTCTGCTATTAATATAGCCTTGTTTTGCTTAGTATTTGCCTAGTATATCTTTTTATATTCTTTTATTTTTAATCCTTCTGTGTTTTATATGCCTCTTGGGAACAGTGTATTGGTGGGTTTTTAAAAATCCAATCTCACAATCTCTGTGAACTGACAAATTTAATCTGCATTTATTTATTATGTTATCTAATTTGGTTTTATTTCTTCTGTCTTACAGTGTGCTTTTTATTCTGCTTTTTCTATGCTTTTTTTCCTGCTTTTTGTATTGATTTTGTGTTTTCTCCTTTTTTTCTTATTCTACTTCTCCTCAATGTTTGAAACTATATCTTCTATTGTTTCCCTTAAAATTTTATCATTTATATTTAGCTTCCTAACAGCAGCATAGAAGAGATAGTAAAGTGCACTGCTTTTAGTCATATTACCTGAGTTTGAAGCCAGCTCTGTTTTCTTTTTTAAATTAATTAATTAATTAAATTAAGGTATTATTGATATACACTCTTATGAAGGTTTCACATGAAAAACAATGTGGTTACTACATTCACCCATATTATTGAGTCCCCTCCATACCCCATTGCAGTCACTGTCAGTGTAGTACGATGCCACAGAGTCACTACTTGTCTTCTCTGTGCTACACTGTCTTCCCCGTGATCCCCCACACCATGTGTACCAATCATAATGCCCCTCAATCTCCTTCTCCCTCCCTCCCCACCCACCTTCCCCCACCTCTCCCCTTTGATAACCACTAGTCATCCCTTCTTGGAGTCTGTGAGTCTGCTGCTGTTTTGTCCCTCCAGTTTTTTTTCCTTTGTTCCTATACTCCACAGATGAGTGAAATCATTTGGTACTTGTCTTTCTCCGCCTGGCTTATTTCACTGAGCATAATACCCTCCAGCTCCATCCATGTTGTTGCAAATGGTAGGATTTGTTTCTTTCTTATGGCTGAATAGTATTCCATTGTGTATATGACTAGCTCTTTGTTTTCTAACTGTATGACCTTAAATAATTTAAACCTTCTGTGCCACAGTTTATTCATCTATAAACTGGGGATAACAATAGTATTTAACTCATAAAGTTGTGAGGATTAAATGAGTTACTACATTTGCCTGGCTCCTCATAAACAGTCAATTGCTAGCTATTATTATCATTAATCTATTATCCTAACCCTTTTCCCAATTAACACAAATTCCTTAAACTCTAATCATCTCATCGCAATTTATATTCTGTTGCCATCCAGTAGTTCAGTTGTCTTTTTTTAATCCTACAAATTAGATGTTCTATTATTATTTGGTACAATGTTTATTTTGATTCACTCACATACATAGCATGATCTTTGCTCTCTATTCCTTTTTGCATCAGAAACCTTACTTTTTGGCTCATTTTCAGAAATTCCTTCTGTGTAGGTCTAATGTTGGTAAAACCCTTAGATTTTGCTTATCTGAATATGACCACTTCAGCTTTGCTCTTGAAAAAGAGTTTCGCTGAAGTATAATTTTCGGCTGACAGTGATTTTACTTCAGGGCCTTGAATGTATTGAGTTGATGTCTCAGGTATGATCAATCTAGAAACTATTCCTTTGTAGGGGATGTGCCATTTCTCCTTGTTCATGCTAGGTCCTTTGTCTTTGGTCTGCACTTCTGTTGTCACATTTGAATTTACCTTTTATTTATCATGCTTGGGTGCTCTTGTGCTTCTTACTATATGGATTTATATCTTTCATCTGTTACGGGAAATTTTCAGCCAATTTCTATTCAAATATTGCCTTTCCCTTATTCTATTTCTCCTGCTGGAACTCTGATTAGACACATCTACCTTCTCTGTTACTTAACCTGTTTTCATTTTCTGACCCCTTGGCTTTCTGTATTTCATTATGGGTAATTTCTTTAATTCTGTCTTCTAGTTCACAACTGCCTTCGTTTTACTTAATTTATATTTAATTTACATGTTGTTTTTTAAAATTTCAGTGATTATATTTTTCAATCCTAGGAAATTTTTCTGGGGAGGGTAGTTCGTCAAATCTACCTGGCTATCTCTAATGGACTCTTTATATTGCTCATTTTTTAGATACCATCTTTATTTCTTTTACATAGAAAGCATGATCATTTTATATTCTGTATCTAATAATTCCAATATCTAAAATCTGTGGGGTAGTAAATCTATTCTTAATGATTTCTGCTGATTCTCTCTTATAGTTTGCTGATTTGTGTGTTTATTAAGTTTAAAATTGGGAGCACATGCTTTGTTGAGTTTAATTGGTGAGATCTATATTAAAGATGCTTTTCTCCAGATGAGATGTATCTTTGTGTCTGCCAGCTAGCAAGATCCTGGAAAGCTCTTCAATTTTCTTGATTTGGAGTTTCTTTGACCATAGGGAGAGTGTAAGACTGAATTCCAGAGTGGAGGAGGCTAGGGCCACAGGTTAAACATTTCAGGGGGTGACTATGCCTCTTTCTTCCTTTTTTTCTGCCATGTAGGGCCAGATGGAGACAGAGTTTTTGATAGGCTTCTTGTGTTGGCTCAGTGAATATTTTTCCTGGGCCACCCTGGCTAAGTGTGTTTCTTTCTAAGTGCCCTGGTTTAGAGTAGGATTCTCAAATTGAGCCCATCCACTTCCAGTGGCCCAAGGCTTAGTCTCCCATTCCAGCTCTGATATGTGGATTTGCCTGCAGGCAATCCCAGTTTTGGCATTTACTTACTCTTCACCCTCAGTTTCCAGTTTACTCTTGTTTTTCCTATTTATGCGTTTGGGGTTTCTCTTACTTTCTTGCAATCTAAACTGTGTAGTAAAAATAAGCTCATTGTAATAAAAAATATTTTTTCTTATTAAGGTATCATTGATATACACTCTTATGAAGGTTTCATGTGAAAAATTGTGGTTATAACATTCACCCATATTATCAAATCCTCCCCATACCCCACTGAAGTCACTGTCCATCAGTGTATTAAGATGCCACAGAGTCACTACTTGTCTTCTCTGTGCTACACTGTCTTCCCTGTGACCTCACCCCACACCATGTGTACCAATCATAATGCCCCTTAATCCCCTTCTCGCTCCCTTCCTCCCCACCTGCCCTCCCACACTCCTCCCCTTTGGAAACCGCAGCTCCCTTCGTGGAGTCTGAGAGTCTGCTAGCGTTTTGTTCCTTCAGTTTTGCTTCGTTGTTATACTCCACAAATGAGGGAAATCATTTGGTACTTGTCTTTCTCTGCCTTGCTTAGTTCACTGAGCATAATATCCTCCAGCTCCATCCATGTTGTTGCAAATGGTAGGATTTGTTTCTTTCTTATTGCTGAATAGTATACCATTGTGTATATGTACAACCTCTTCTTTTTCCATTCAGCTACTGATGGACACTTAGGTTGCTTCCATATCTTAGCTATTGTAAATAGTGCTGCGATAAACATAAGGGTGCATCTGTCCTTTTCAAATTGGGCTGCTGCATTCTTAGGGCAAAGTCCTAGGAGTGGAATTCCTGGGTCAAATGATATTCCTATTTTTAGTTTTTTGAGGAACCTCCATAGGACTTTCCACAGTGGTTGAACTAATTTACATTCCCACCAGCAGTGTAGTAGGGTTCCCCTTTCTCTGCATCCTCACCAGCATTTATTGTTCCTAGTCTTTTAGATATTGGCCATCCTAACTAGTGTGAGGTGATATCTCATTGTGGTTTTAATTTGCATTTCCCTGATGATTAGTGATGTGGAACATCTTTTCATGTACCTGTTGGCCATCTGAATTTCTTCTTTGGAGAATTGTCTCTTCATATCCTCCACCCACTTTTTAATAGGGTTATTTGATTTTTGGTTGAGGCGTGTGAGTTATTTATCTATTTTGGATGTTAACCCCTTGTTGGATATGTGGTTTACAAATGTATTCTCCAATACTGCAGGATGCCTTTTTCTTCTTCTGATGGTGTCTTTTGCTGTACATAAACTTTTTAGTTTGATGTAGTCCCACTTTTTCATTTTTGCTTTTATTTCCCTTGCCAAGGGAGATGTGTTCAGGAAAAAGTTTCTCATGTTTATATTCAAGAGATTTTTGCCTATGTTTTCTTCTAACAGTTTTATGGTTTCATGACTTACATTCAGGTCTTTGATCCATTTTGAGTTTACTTTTGTGTATGTAGTTAACAGTAATCCAATTTCATTCTCTTATCATGTAGCTTTCCAGTTTTGCCAACACCAGTTGTTGAAGAGGCTGTCATTTCCCCATTGTATATCCATGGCTCCTTTATTGTATATTAATTGACCATATATGCTTGGGTTTATATGTGGGCTCGCTATTCTGTTTCATTGATCTGTGGGTCTGTTCTTGTGCCAGTACCAAATTGTCTTGATTACTGTGACTTTGCAGTAGAGCTTGAAGTCGGGGAGCATAATCCCCCCTGTTTTATTCCTCCTTCTCAGGATTGCTTTGGCTATTCGGGGTCTTTTGTGGTTCCATACGAATTTTAGAACTATTTGTTCCAGTTCATTGAAGAATACTGTTGGTATTTTGATAGGGATTGCATTGAATCTGTAGATTGCTTTAGGCAGCATGGCCATTTTGACAATATTAATTCTTCCTATCCATGAGCACAGGATATATTTCCATTTATTGGTATCTTCTTTAATTTCTCTCATGAGTGTCTTGTAGTTTTCAGGGTATGGGTCTTTCACTTCCTTGGTTAGGTTCATTCCTAGGTATTTTATTCTTTTTGATGCAATTGTGAATGGAATTGTTTTCTTGATTTATCTTTCTGCTAGTTCATTGTTAGTATAGAGGAATGCAACAGATTTCTGTGTATTGATTTTGTATCCCACAATTTTGCTGAATTCATTTATTAGTTCTAGTAGTTTTGGGGTGGATTCTTCAGGGTTTTTTAAATGTACAACATCATATCATTTGCAAACAGTGAAAATTTAACTTTTTCCTTACCAATTTTGATGGCTTATATTTCTTTGTGTTGTCTGATTGCTGTGGCTAGGACCTCCAGAACTACGTTGAATTAGAGTGGAGAGAGTGCCCAAAGAAGAAATTCAGATGGCCAAGAGACACATGAAAAGATGCTCCACATCACTAATCATCAGGGAAATGCAAATTAAAACCACAATGAGATATCACCTCACACCAGTAAGGATGGCCAGCATTGAAAAGACTAAGAACAACAAATGCTGGCGAGGATGCAGAGAAAGGGGAACCCTCCTACACTGCCGGTGGGAATTTAAGCTAGTTCAACCATTGTAGAAAGCAATATGGAAGTTCCTCAAAAAACTAAAAAAAGAAATACCATTTGACCCGGGAATCCCACTTCTTGGAATTTACCCAAAGAATACAACTTCTCAGATTCAAAAAGACATATGCACCCCTATGTTTATTGCAGCACTTTTTAGAATAGCCAAGATATGGAAGCAACCTAAGTGTCCATCAGTAGATGAATGGATAAAGAAGAGGTGGTACATATACACAATGGAATATTATTCAGCCATAATAAGCAAGAACAAATCCTGCCATTTGCAATAACATGGATGGAGCTAGAGGGTATTATGCTCAGTGAAATAAGCCAGGCGGAGAAAGACAAGTGTCAAATGATTTCCCTCATTTGTGGAGTATAACAACGAAGCAAAACTGAAGGAACAAATTAGCAGACTCAGATATTCCAAGAAGGAACTATGGTTACCAAAGGGGAGGGGTGTGGGAGGGCAGGTGGGGAGGGAGGGAGAAGGGGATTGAGGGGTATTATGTTAATACACATGTTGTGGGGGATCAAGGGGGAAACAGTGTAGCACAGAGAAGGCAAATAGTGCATCTGTGGCATCTTACTACACTGATGGACAGTGACTGCATTGGGGTATGGGTGGTGCTTGATAATATGGGTAAATGTAGTAACCGCATTGTTTTTTCATGTGAAACCTTCATAAGAGTGTATATCAATAATACCTTAATAAGAAAAATTAAAAAAAAAGTGGAGAGAGTGGGCATCCTTGTCTTGTTCCGGATCTTAAAGGAAAAGCTTTCGGCTTCTCACTGTTAAGTATAATGTTGGCTGGGGGTTTGTCATATATGGCCTTTATTATGCTGAGGTACTTGCCCTCTATACCCGTTTTGTTGAAAGTTTTGATCATGAATGGATGTTGAAATCTGGCAAATGCTTTTTCAGCATTTATGGAGATGATCATGTGGTTTTTTCTTTCTTTTTGTTGGTGTTGATGGATTTTCTAATATTGTTCCATCCTTGCATCCCTGGAGTAAATCCTACCTGATCATGATGGATGATCTTTTTGATGCATTTTTGAATTCGATTTTCTAATATTTTGTGGAGTATTTTTGCATTTATGTTCATCAGGGATATTGGTCTGTAATTTTCTTTTTTGTGGTGTCTTTGTCTGGTTTTAGTATTAGTGTGATGCTGGCCTCATAGAATGAGTTTGGAAGTATTCCCTCCTCTTCTACTTTTTGGAAAACTTTAAGGAGGATGTGTATTAGGTCTTCACTAGATTTTTGACAAATTTAGCAGTGAAGCCATCTGGTCCAGGAGTTTTGTTCTTAGGTAGGTTTTTGATTACCAATTCATTTTCTTTGCTGGTAATTGGTTTATTCAGATTTTCTGTTTCTTCCTGTGTCAGCCTTGGAAGGCTGTATTTTTCTAGAAAGTTGTCCATTTCTTCTAGGTTATCCAGTTTGTTAGCATATAATTTTTCATAGTATTCTCTAATAAATCTTTGTATTTCTGTGGTGTCTGTAGTGATTTTTCCTTTCTCATTTCTGATTCTGTTTATATGAGTAGACTCTCTTTTTTTCTGGCTATGGGTTTATCTATTTTGTTTATTTTCTCAAAGAATCAGCTCTTGCTTTCATTAATTCTTTCTATTGTTTTATTCTTCTCAATTTTATTTATTTCTGCTCTAATCTTTATTATGTCCCTCCTTCTCCGGACTTTGGGCCTTATTTGTTCTTCTTTTTCTAGTTTCATTAATTGTGAGTTTAGAGTGTTCATATGGGATTGTTCTTCTTTCCTGAGGTAGGCCTGTATTGCAATATACTTTCCTCTTAGCATGGCCTTTGCTGCGTCCCACAGATTTTGTGGTGTTGAAATATCATTGTCATTTGTCTCCATATATTGCTTGATCTCTCTTTTTATTTGGTCATTGACCCATTGGTTATTTAGGAGCATGTTGTGAAGCCTCCATGTGTTTGTGAGATTTTTTCATTTTCTTTGGGTAATTTATTTCTAGTTTCATGCCTTTGTGGTCTGAGAAACTGGTTGGTACAATTTCAATCTTTTTGAATTTACCGAGGCTCTTTTTGTGGCCTTGTATATGATCTATTCTTGAAAATGTTCCATGTGCACTTGAGAAGAATGTGTATTCTGCTGCTTTTGGTTGTAGAGTTCTGTAGATGTCTGTTAGGTCCATCTGTTCTAGTGTGTTGTTCAGTGCCTCTGTCTCCTTACTTATTTTCTGTCTTGTTGATCTGTCCTTCAGAGTGACTGGAGTGTTGAAGTCTCCTAGAATGAATGCATTGCATTCTATTTCTCCTTTTAATTCTGTTAGTATTTGTTTCACATATGTAGGTGCTCCTGTGTTGGGCGCATAGATATTTATAATGGTTATATCTTCTTGTTGGATTGACGCTTTTATCATTATGTAATGTCCTTCTTTGTCTCGTGTGACATTCTTTGTTTTGAAGTCTATTTTGCCTGATACAAGTACTGCAACACTGCTGTTTTCTCCCTATTAGTTGCATGAAATATCTTTTTCCATCCCTTTACTTTCAGTCTGTGTATGTCTTTGGGTTTAAAGTGAGTCTCTTGTAGGCAGTATATAGATGGGTCTTGTTTTTTTATCCATTCAGTGACTCTTTGTCTTTTGACTGGTGCATTCAGTCCATTTACATTTAGGGTGGTTATTGATAGGTATGTACTTATTGCCATTGCAGGCTTTAGATTTGTGGTTACCAAAGGTTCAAAGGTAACTTCCTTACTATCTAAGAGTCTAACTTAACTCACTTAGTATGCTCTTACAAACATAGTCTAAAGGTTCTTTTTTTTTCTTTTTTCCTCCTTTTCTTCCTCCTTCTTTCTTTATATATTAGGTATCATATTCTGTACTCTTTTTCTATCCCTGTACTGACTTTTGGGGTGGTTGATTTGATTTTGCATCTGCTTAGTAATTAATTTGTCTTCTTTATTTACTGTGTTTTTATTTCCTCTGGTGACAGCTAGTTAGCCTTAGGTACACTTCCATCTATAGCAGTCCCTCCAAAATACACTGTAGAGACAGTTTGTGGGAGCTAAATTCTCTCAGCTTTTGCTTATCTGGAAATTGTTTAATCCTTCCTTCAAATTTAAATGACAATCTTGCCAGATAAAGTATTCTTGGTTTGAGGCCCTTCTGCTTCATTGCATTAAATATATCATGCCACTCCCTTCTGGCCTGTAAGTTTTCTGTTGAGAAGTGTGATGATAGCCTGATGGGTTTTCCTTTGTATGTGACCGTTTTTCTCTCTCTGGCTGCTTTTAGTACTCTGTTCTTATCCTTGAATTTTGCAATTTTAATTATTATATGTCTTGGTGTTGTGTTCCTTGGGTCTCTTGTGTTGGGGGATCTGTGCACCTCCATGGCCTGAGAGACTGTCTCCTTCCCCAGATTGGGGAAGTTTTCAGCAATTACCTCCTTGAAGACTCTTTTTATCCCTTTTTCTCTGTCTTCTTCTTCTGGTACCCCTATAATGTGAATATTGTTATGTTTGGATTGGTCGCACAGTTCTCTCAATATTCTTTCATTTCTAGAGATCCTTTTTTCTCTCCGTGCCTTAGCTTCTTTGTATTCCTCTTCTATTGAATTTATCATTTCTTCTACTACATTTAATTTGGTTTTAAATCCTTCCATTGTATGTTTCATTTCAGATATGGAATTTCTTAATGATTGAATCTCTGTCCTAAATTTGTCCTGAGTTCTTGAATATTTTTCTGTACCTCCATGAGCATGTTTATGATTTTTATTTGAAACTCTCTTTCAGGAAGATTGGTGAGTTCAGTTTCACTTGGCCCTTTTTCTGCTGTTTATGAGATTTTGGTTTGAACCAGGTTCATTTGATGTTTCGTATTTGTATGAGGTGCCCTGTAGTGCCCAGCAGCTCTAGTCTTGGGAACTGCTCAGCCCCTGGAGTGATGTCAAGGGTTGCAGGGGAGCGGTGCTGGTGCCTGGTGGAGGAAACAGCTGTTTTCTGCTTCCTGGGTGCAGTGCCTGTCTCCTCTGCCAGGGCCAGTGGGGTGAGCTCGCAGGGAGAAGCCTCTATGCTTTGCACTGGTAGGTGCTGTAGACGGGGCCACCCTTTAGCTGGCCTGGTGCAATGGTGGGGGGAGCCAGTTTGCGAGCTGGTGCCAGCCAGGAGGAAGGCACAGTAGGATGCATATCACAGAGGGGGGCCTTGTAGCTGTGTAGCCAGCCAGGGAGATGGAGCGCCTGAAGCTCCTGAAAGTTCCCAACCTGCTGAGGCAGAGTACACCTGGACAATTTTGTCCACCTGTCCTTTCTCCTGAGTAGCAAGCTCTGTGGAATCCTTGCCCCTTTAGCAGCCCTCTTACTTTTAGGAAGTCTCTCAGACTGCCTGCCTTTCTTTTGTCCTGTAGCAGCCAGTTGTGGATCCCTGTTTTCCACAAGTGGCTGGAATCACCGTCTCTCCAAGTGTTCCACCTGTCTTAGTTTTCCAACCCCACTAATCTCCAGAGCACCGTGTAATGTAGGTTTGTGCTCCCAGAATATATCTCTAGGGCTGGGTGTTTAGCAGTCCTAGGCCTCCACCCCCTCTGTTTCTCTCCCTCCCTCCAGTGAGCTGGGGTGGGGGAAGAGCTTGGGCCCCTCTGGATCATGGCTTTGGTACTTTACCCTTTCCCTTGATGTCTGCTGTTTTCCACAGGTGAAGGCAGTCTGCCGCAGCCTTATTTCCTGTTGCTGTTTCAGGATTAGATGTATTTGCTATATTTTCTCATTATATGTGGTTTGGGGAGGAGGTTTGTGTCTCACCTCTCACGCCGCCATCTTTAAGCCTCTCCCCAAGCTCATTGTAATTTACCCAAGACTCGATAGGTTTTTTTGAAAGAAGGCTTTTTAGAGTATCTAGCTCAGATTGCTAGAAGCAGAAGCCAAGAGTAATCGTTTAAAAGTGTAAAATAGTTTGCATCTCTCGCAAGATCCTCAAGTGGCTTTTTATCTTACTTAAAAACTGTGCCAAACATCCTTGTTCTACAAAGCTGGTTCCTGGCTCAGCCCACACCACCTGCATTCTGCCACCTTGCACTCCTCAGTTGTTGCAACCTTATCCCTGCCTTAGGGCCTGTATGCTCATGGCCCCGTGAGGCATGTTCTTCCCCCTTCGCATGCCTGGCTCCTTCTTGTTATTCGGGTCTCACACTAAATGCTGACTTCCATGGCCTCCCCCCTTGATCAGCCTCCCCATCTCTCCATAGCATCGTGGTGTTTTAATTCCATCTGGGGCATTATTCTTAGGTGACATTTTCCTGTTTATTGTCTTTTTTCCTACTAGAACCTGAGACCTGTAAGAGCAGGGACCTCGTTTGTGTGGTTTAGCATTATCTTCTCAGGGTTCAGAATATTTCCTGGCACACAGCAGGGACTCAATACGTATCTGTTGACTAACTAGGACTGAGGACAGACCACTTACTCTCTTCAGACAGGACCTAGGCCCTCTGCTGCTCACGGTGCCCGCCGCTTCCCGGTATCTCCCCAACCCAGCTTGGCTTTGCTGTTTATTTAGTTATCTGCTTGGCCCCTGTAGGCATCTGAGTTTCCAATCCTTGCTCATAAATATTACTCTAATTATCTTTAGCATGATCAGAGCAGAGGCTGTGTTTTACGTTTTCTTCCTTTAATGTTTTGCATTTCCTAGAAGGCAATGAAATTAACATTCATTGAATAGTTCCTTCTTGTCCAGCACAACAACACTGTATTTTATAGTCTCAGAACAACACTAGGGCCAGGTATTATTCTTTGTGTCCACTTTATAGATGAGAACATTGAGGCCTTCAGTTTTCCAGAGTCAGACAGCAAATGAAGGATCTGGCATTGGAACCCACCCAGGCCACACATGAACTATTGCAAAGGGCTGCTCATATCTGAGGAGCAGATGGCTGTTTTCAATTTGCAAAGTGGAGGCTGAGCAACTAATTAGATATTTCAGGTCAAGTTTTGCTTGAACAGTCTGGCTATTTGCTTATCAATTTCATTCCACTGTGGATATGAGGTATGTCTATATTTGGCTAGAAGAATCTTTGGAGATGTTAATTATGACTTTCACATGAGAGTCCTGCATATCTAATAAGTATCTCCTGTTGGCAAGTATTATGGAATCGGATAGCTAGGGGATTTTCTGAAGGTAGTTATTTCAGTCAAATCATCACCTGTCACTGGATCACTGGATAAAGACAGACGCTGGATGCACTGAATGTGT
This sequence comes from Smutsia gigantea, assembly GCA_032199065.1. Classification (NCBI taxonomy): domain Eukaryota; kingdom Metazoa; phylum Chordata; class Mammalia; order Pholidota; family Manidae; genus Smutsia; species Smutsia gigantea. The sequence continues at coordinate 18,828 of JAVSCE010016849.1, forward strand.
GCCACACCACCAAGAAAATCTTTTAAATAACAAAATCTTATTTTTATTTTTATTTTTTTACAGAAATTTAGATATTCCAACAAATTTCTTTACATTTCCTGGAACTTAAAAAAATTACACACAACTTTTGGACACAATACAACAGAACAGAATGAAAAAGGGAGTCATTTTTTTTTTTTAAAAAGATAAAAACATACTTCTTATACTTAACATTTAGTGATTTACATGTGTATTACCTATGTACAAAATGGTACATCATCAATGATCCATCTTCAGCGCACTGTGGTGTGCTAAATTACACTTAGGTTTCATGGAAAAAACTTTTAAAACACATTTGCATGTGGATACGAAGCACTTTTTCATTTTCAGAAACACCACTGTTAGTGATGTGGACTCCAAATGGGATCCATAATTTACATGGATTAGAGAAAGCCAATACCTTCTATTTTTATTATAGAGAGGTACCTCCCTTTAAATAAAAGATGAATTCTTGAAAAGTTGTGTGTAACTTTAGTTAGATTTAGTTAAGTAGGGTGTTCTGAATGCAGTGGGAGAGTTAATATTTAAAGCAACAAATAACTCCCAGGAGGGCTAATACTTTAGAAATAACAAGTATTCTTTAATTTGGCTCTCTGGAAAATCCCCATCTTTGTGAATTGCGTTTCAGTCATTTGAACATACTTGTAATACGCTTTTAGCCATTTGAAACATAATGTCATTCATGGTGAAGGGATGGCTAGTATCAGAAACATCTTGCAAAATAGGAGTGTGGTCCTACTAGAGACAGCGGGTAAGAGAATCAACCATGATCTGTACTTGGGTTATTCTCTGTCTAGTGTTCTGTATATGCTAATGATATATGCAAATTTGATCTTAATTTTAGTCGAAAAATGAAGGCATCCTACACATCCATGTTTTCTGTTCAGGTATGGAACATGGTTTGGCTTACCGTGATTGCCCCTACATGTACATTTTAGCTTGTGTGTTCATTCTCAAGCAATTGGCTACTTTAATATTGAATACTTTTCTGTTGTTGTATTGATAGCACATGTAAGGGTGATGGTGGGGGAAGCCTGAGAGCAAAAGATTACTGAAGACAATGGAGCAGTTGTAACAACTACTTTAAATGCCAACCAACTAAAAAAAAAAAAAGAGTATTCTTCAAACCAGCATTAGTAAACAAAAAGACAACTTACTCCTACCAAGTTTCTTTGACCTGTATAAGTATATATTCATTTATTTCTAAGGCTATTAAATTATTATTTATTTTGTTAGTATCACTTACTATCATTTAGAAATAGGTTTAAAGAATGATTTTTTTTTTAACAAAAATGAGTGCCTGTCAGTAAGGGAGAGAAAGGGTGTGGGTTTCTGATGACATGTATGGCAAAGAAATAGAAAAAAAAGAGATATTTTAGATGCTGACTTATAAAGTATATTAAATTCCTATGCATATACTAGGGAGAATTAGAAAAAGTGTTTATTTGATAGCAGCCTATATATTACATATGAGCATCCAAAGTGAAAATGAGCTTTCTATGCTTTTTGGAGGTCCTTGATGCTATTTCCTGAAAGACAGGGAAATCTATGTTGCTTGGGAACTTACGATGTGCCTCCTGTAATATACAGCTTGATGGACTAATAGTCTATGTCAGACACACTTTCTCAGTATAACTTGTACAGACAGATTCAACTGAACACAGACTCAAAGTCTGAAACGTTACATCTCTTAACTGAGTGGTCATAACTAATTACACAGTGAAACAAATGCACAGCAGAGACGGGGAACCAAAAGTCAGGGCTCCTGCAAAGCTACTGAGAGGCATTTTCCAAGATGCTTCCTCAATGAATGATGCCTCATTAGCCTCTCGGCTATTGAGATAGGAATAACTTAGGATTGACTGCCTTTTTAAAAATAATGTTGGAAGATTAAAGCTTTTTGTTTTCAGTTTGATTAAAAAAGAAGAGTTTACAAACCTCAGTACACATATATTTTACATGTTAATTCTAGCACATTTATATTCCTCTTCCTTAAAATAGTTCCTGAATGTGATTTCTCATGAGTGTTATCTTATTCCATGATAGTTCCAGTGAGCTGGTGTTCAATCCATAGATGTGATCATGGATTCTCTGATCAATCCCATCTCTGCCGATCTAGATTTGGAAGGTGCCTGGACAAGTGGATGTTTCACTCTTGTCCATATCCATCTCTGTACTCTGATCTCTCTCAAGAGTCTTCCTCCTTGATGTTGATGTACAAAGGCTGTAATTCGATTTGTTTAGCTGTTATTTGATTTGTTTTGTGCTCATTCTAGAGAATATTGGCTTAGCAGAACTGCAGAAAGGGGTAAGGGTGTGGGGGAGTGGGGAAGAGAAAGAGAAAAGAGAGAAAGAAAAAAATGCATCATTTTCTGTCAGCAAGATTTTGTGTGTATTTGTCACAGAAACACCACACCAGCAAATGGCTCAAATGCACTTTAGATTTGTTATCAACGATCTGTTCCACTAAGCAAACAACACAGCCTTCTGGGCAAGTGCGCCCCCTGTAGCCCAGATCCATAAATTCCCTACACCTTGGGTGAAGATTACAGGCTGCTTTGAAGGAGCAAGGAAGAATGAGAAGTCACCCTCAAGCGTCACCAGTTTTTCTGCCTGGCACAATGTCTCACTTGAGTGTTTTCCTTTTCCTTCCCAGTTTTATTTAATCACATACAGTCAACACTGTAACAGCTACAAAAGAAATGACTATAAAGTGAACCAACCGCAGTCCAATCACCCTGAGACAACCGCTTTCTACCATGTTTCTTTCCGGTCCATATCTAAATGTGTACTTATTTTATTGAGTATAGATGACATTTTTAACACTGTGTTTAAAACAGTTTTCAACATATCCAAGTTTGCATTGTCAGCATCAATTTCTAGCAGTTGCATAATATTTCATTCTGTACTCAGGATTCCGTTCTCAACTCTTCCACCGTGGTCAGGTAGGTTTCAGACTTTTGTTATTATCGATAATGAATATCTTTGCATATAAAGCTCAATTTGTTCTTTTAAAATTCTTCCTTTAGGACCAATTCTCAGGGATGGCTGCTTTTCCTTTTTTCTAACACATTATTAGAGACTATGTCTGCATTGGTAGTATGATCGATGCCATTCCGCAGTGATTTTCATAGACTTTGGCACTGTGAACCAGGAAATAAGGGCACCTTATGTGTAGTGAAGATGGGTACATGCACACCTCTCTGGCCAGATTTTGGTCCAAAGGAAACAGACTGTTGGGTTTTGCATCACAGGAAACTTAGGAACACAGATTACAATAGAACAATTGGCCCATTATTCAGTTATAGTCCTGCTTCATATCACAAGATTATGGTTTCTGAATGAGTGCTAGAAAACACTTCTGAAAAATTCTGCTGTTCCTAGTATTTCATCCTCTTGTTTTCCATCACACTTAAAAAAATCTTATGCACATTATGATTTGAACTTCTCTCAGCAAGAGAACTGTTACTTTAATGTACCCAGACTATACAAAGGATAATTAAAATATGATCATGTCACAATAATGATTAATTTGTAATGATTCTTTGAGATTGAATCATGCTGCAGAAGCTCTATGGAAGAGAATGCTTTCTTATGTTATTAAAAGCAACATAAGTAATCCATGGTGTCTGCATGGCACTATAGGTACTCCTGAACCCTGAGTGGGCTCTGTTTTGGTGCTGGGAGGTGCTCTTGTTACATGGAATCCAAAGTTGGATTAGTGGGTCCATGATTCCACTACTCTAGCATTCCTTAGTCAGAATACTTTTTTCTATTTAAAATGCACAAAGCTGAATGTCTGGGTTTTCTAGTAAGATCCAGGAAAGGTGCTTACTGGGGTAGGGGAGGGGGAGAGTGGCGTTGTAACATGTGAAAGAGGAAAGGGAAATGGGTTCTGAAAGTGGCTGTGCACATGGAAGAGAGAGTAGTGCCAGGGCTGTATGTGTGTGATGCACGGGGAGGGAGGCAAGAGGCTGGTACCCATTTCCTTGAGGTTCTCAAGTAAATATACCGATTTCACAATAGAAAAACCTACTTTGAACTGTTCATTACATCTGGAAACCAGAGCCCTTCGCTTTCTTTTTCCCCAGATCTAAGTTGCCTGATTTGGTTTTTTGACATCACAGTGGGCTGGGGAAGGAGAAAACGGGGGTGGAAGGGCTGAGATGGCTCCCAGAGCATGACGCCCAAGCTTGGGGAGGAAAGGGAGCTACCTGTAGGGTGGGCATCTCCCTGGAAGATCCTGAGCCCTCTTGTAGGAGGGGAACAGCTGTGGACAATCTCACAAAGGCTCCTATTTTCACCCCACTGTTTGGCCCACAGCTCAGGGGCTGACCAGGACAGGTCATTCATCAGCAACCCTTCCTGGATCTGCTCTGGTCTTGGGTCACAGGTATCCTCCACATGGCCAAATCCCACACTGGATTTCTCACTGTAACCCACCATTGATTACTCAAGCCTTCCTTCTTAAAGGTCTCTTCTTTGTTGATTATAAGCACTGGGGCTACCCGCCCTCCCACAGTGTCAGCCCTGGGCAGGGAACTGAGGAACGAATGGGAAAACGAGAGAGAGGAGCCCAAGAGCCAGGCCTGGAGGAGGGTAAGGTGAGTGGGGTTCCCAGGGTATGAAACTCAAGGAGTTGCTCACTTTTGGGGTTGTGCAGGGGCAGGGTGAATGCCTCACATTTTGCACACCAGTTGCCTCGTTTGCCTACCTAGTTCCAGGGTTGCCTGGGAACACAGGCTTCTCATCACAAGGCCTCCTGGGAAAGTTTGCTTGAGTTTGAGCTACTTAGGCACTGCTACCACTGTGCAATTTTTATTCCTAGCACATGACACCACCATGCAATAGCAAACCCAGGCATGCAAAAATTCTGCAGACTGTGCCAGGCTAAGAATACCAGCATATTTGATCCAGTGGTGATCAGAACACAAACACTTCCCATACAGTTTCAGGAAAACACTTTGGACAGAGGAGTGGGGGGAGCGTAAAATGAGAATGCTACAAAAATTACTTAAATGGCATACACAACAAAGAACTTTCCACCTGAAGGCTTGGGAAGGGCCAGCCCTTCAGACAGATCTGCAAAGCCATGAGGTGGAAGAGGATAAAAGGTAGAGTTTTCCTTTCCATATGATGCCATCATTCCTTCTAATGACTGTGGGACACCAGGGCAGTTTGCAGAATTCCATGGGAGAAGTAATGTGGTTACACTGTGATCTCCGTTCTGTAAAACATTCTTTTTTCAAAACTTTTGCTAACATTTCCCGTGCACCATGGATGCTGCATAGCTCAGGGGAGGCAGTTTAAAAGATGTCATGATCTCCCAGGTTTGTACAGAGCGGCACTGAATAAATAAGCCATTCAATGCTGCTCTGGATCGTTGTTCAGTCAGGTTTGTCCTTGTGACATGCATGGGCTCTGAGTTGCCCATGTTCCATTTCTAAAGGGCTCTTTGAAAATCCTTTTTGAAGCTGTCATTTGAATCACTGCTCATGAGAGTAGCACTTTATAATGGCCACATTGTCCAAACTACCTAAATGCAGTGGTGTTGAATTTCCTATGTGTTTGCAGACTTTGAAAGGTCTGTGGTCTGCTTCTGGTGACTGTTCCTAACTGACTTACTCAGTTAGGGCTGGGAGCCCCCATGGTCAGGACAGCTGGGGGTAGGCCCTGTCTGAGTAAGAAAAATGCTTGATGGGAGCGGTCAGGCATTCAGCAGAATGGCTTGGCGAATCTTTGCTGTGAACATGCGTAAGGAAGGAATTCCAGGCCGCTTTTTCTCATTGGCTATACAAGCTTTGTGATTTTCTCTCACTCTATCATTCAAACTGAACCCACCTCTAACATGGCCTTCTGACATCCTTCATCTCTGGGAGGTTTGATACAGTCCCCTGGAAATAATGTTCCACCATCTATGTCCCCAGTTGCTCTAGATGTGATATGCCTCACAGTGGGTGTGGCAGGTCAAAGATGGCTGCAGATTCAGTGAGAGGTAGGGTCTGTGTTCTCTTCCCATCTGGGCTTTGAGAGTATTGGTGGTTTATTTATTTTTTTATTGTGGTTAAAAAAAGCCCCACATAAAGTAAAATTTACCATCTTAACCATTTATAAGTGTACAGTTCAGGAGTGTTAAGTACATTCACACTGTTGTGAAACAGCTCCCCAGAACTTTTCCATCTTGCAAATGTGAAACTATGCCCATTAAATAACTCCTCTTTCCCCTCTTCACCCATTCCTTAGTAATCACTGTTCTGCTGTCTGTTTCTAGGAACGTGACAATTTTGGATAGCTCCTGTAAGTGGAATCATGCAATATTTGTGTATTTGTGACTGGTACATTTCACTCAGCATAATGTCCTTAAGGTTTTTCCAAGGTGTAGCATGTGTCAGGATTCCCTTCTTTTTAAAGGTTGAGTAATATTCCATTGTATGTATAGACTACATGTTGTTCATCCATTCATCTGTCAGTAGACATTTGGGTGGCTTTCACCTCTTGGCTATCATGAATAATGTTGCTATGAACATGGGTGTGCAAATACCTCTTTGAGATTCTGCTTTCAATTCTTTAAGATATATATATATCCAGAAGTAGGGCTGTTGGGTCATATGGTAGTTCTATTTTTACTTTTTTGAGGAACATCTATGCTGTTTTCTATTGCACCATTTTATAATCCCATCAACAGTGCACAAAGTTTCCAATTTCTGCACATCTCTCCAACACCTGTTATTTTCTTTTTCTTTTTTGATACTAGCTACCCATTAGGTTTTGATTTGCATTCCTCTGATGATTAGTGATGTGGAATCTCTTCTGGGCACTGGCAGCTACTGATTCCTTGGCTGAGTGACCACATAGGGACACCTTGGTAATACGCAGAGAGGGAGAAGGGCCCAGGCTGGCCCAGCTTTTCTGCCATCCCTTCCAAAGAGCCAACATGTGAATGAAGCCACCTTGGACTCTCCAGGCCACTCAGCCACCCACTGACTACCACTGAGTGACCCTAGTTGATGCTACATCGAGCACTGCCCAGCTGAATACGTCCCCAAATCCTGATCCACACAATCGTGAGATATAATGAAAATGGTTGTTAGTAGCCATCCTAATGGGTGTGAATTCTTTTAACAAAACTTTAACAAAGTTTCAAGTCACTAAATTTGGGGACAGTTTGTAACTGCAGGGAGTTTGGATCTATGCTGAAAATAAATATATCGTAACAACACACTTTTGGGCTGAACAAAGATCTAACACCGATTTTGGTTGCAGATTGATTACCACTAGCTTTAAAGGTGATTAGAGGGTCTGAATTTGCAGTGGCTGTTATGCAGGCCAGCGGGTTGATGAAAACTAGGGTATATTCCTATTGCTAATCTGGACTTGCACGGCACCCTGCCACTCATCAGTCCCTGTCAGGGCACTCTCAGACCCTGCCTGCAGAGCACAAGACGACAGCTAGATAGGAAGCCGCGCCCCAGCTACCAGCCCGTCTACATTCTCTAATGCCTCCTTATCCTAACCAGAAAGGCAATAGCAGCTTTTCTTTCTGGGTTTTATAGTTCAGTTTGTATCTGCATTCTTAGCTGGGACTGAGCTAATGCGTGTGACAATGCATCTGGCGGCGTGGAGTTGCAGAACCAACTGCTGAAGCAGAGCGATGGGGAGTCGGGGTAAAGGAAAGGATAACGCACAGCTGACCCCTTATCCTGTTTCATTCGAAGTCTGAAAGCAGATGATCTCTCTGACGCAGCTTTAGGTCAGTAGTATCCTGACACTACGTTACGACACTTGCGTCATTCCTCTCGCCTCATCTCATCTTGTAGGTATGTTATCATCTCACATCGTCATAGGAAGAGTGAGTATGGTACAATAAGATTTTTTTTTTTTACAAAATAGAGTAACTTTTATTTTTAAAAATCTTATGTATTTAACAGTTTTAAAGTGAAAAATAATCAGAATCACAAGGGGGCCATCTATAGTAATGTTATAAACATTATAATTACACATCCCGAAACTAGTTGCCTGGGTTTGCCGCCCAGGTCACATAACCTTTTGAAGTGTTTGCTTTATCAGTATACCTTGTAAGGCTGTAGTGAAGATTAAATGAGACACGTGTCTGGCGTATGGTAAGTACTAGAGAAATGTCGACTTTTTTTTTAATCAATAAAATTCAAAGAACTTCTTCACTTTAACACCATCTGTTTATAGAGTTGTATAATTATTTCTGATTTTTCTTTATTACTGTACTGCTGTACTGTGACATAGGGAATCTTGACGGTACTTTGAAGGAAGATTACCCAGGCAAAGGGAACAGCAAATGCAAAGATCGTGAGACGGCTGCAGCCGGGAAGCTAAGGGGCCAGAGGGCAGTGAGTGCAGTGGAGTATAGCAGTGAGGTCGGAAGTAAAGGAGTAGCAGATTTGTTAGGGGCTTGCAGGTCAAGTAAGCACTGTGACTTAGACTTTCATTCTGAGACAGAGCCTGTGGAAGCCTCTGAGCAGAGGAGTGATGATTGGAAAGGCTCACAACGCTGCTGTGTTAAGGACAGTCTGTAGAGAGAGAAGGGCAGAAAACAGGGAGACCAGGCTGTGCAGGATTACAGACATTTTACACACTTGGTGTGTGTGTGTGTGTGTGTGTGTGTGTGTGTGTGTGTATGTGTGTGTAAAAGATGAAGTACTACTTCTAAATAGTAGTAAGTGGTGGTCTCATGATGTTGCAGTTGCTATGAGTGGTTTCATTTTCTTTATACTTTAACTGATTTTCCAAAAATTTTAAGGAAGAGTATTTTTGTAATCATGAGCAATAACTATTACCATTAAAAAAAAAATAGAGCTGTGATAATAAAAAAAATTGTTAGGCTCTTTATCAGAGAGGCATACTTGCATATTAAATACCATATCATAGGTGCTATTACTAAGATTTGAAAGATTTGCCATCAAAGAGACTAAGTGTTCACAACTGTGTCTTGAAATATAATGAAGCATCAGCAATTTGGAATAAATGACCTAACCAAATTAGTAAAAAGTGAGAATTAGATTATAAAACATTTTACATATAATTCAATTATTTTAACTAGAATGAAACTATATTAACAATAGAGGTGCTATTTCAAAGTACATGCAAATGATTATCATTCTAACAGTTCAATCGCCTTACTACTATACTGGTTTTCTCTTGAAATAAAGTTTTGTAAATTATTGTTTTTAAAGTCTTAAACTCTTGTTTAAGTAACTGCATTTAGATAGTGGTTATGTAATAGACTAGAACATCATTCTGGGAACTGGCCTATTCCTGCCCCCTTTCCACTGCTCTCCTTTTGCCTGGTACATGCTCTCTCATCCCTAATTCCCCCTTTAGTAAATTTCTACTCACCCTTCAGAGCTCAACTCAATTCTATAATAAGGAGTCTTTGCTGAATCTTTAAGGTAAGCTAATAATTCTCCCTAGGTTCTAATTCTTGTTACCATGCATTACAACTGTAATAAAATAATTGTGTACTTTTATAATTTCCTGTTAGTATATCTGTCAGCACTGTAAAGACAGAAATTTTACTTATCTCATTTACTGAGATTTACTCAAGTGCAGAATGAATGCATGCATGCATGCATGCACCAGCTAACTAAGTAAACACCAGGCTTCTTTCAGACTTTCTTTGGGGGTCTGGTACATATTTTCTGCTATTATTTCTTTCACTTTCCACTGTGCATCCCATCATGTACTGTTGAGGTTGTAGGTTACTAAGTTTAGTAGAAGTTAAAAATAGCAAACTACTAGTATTTTTTTTCAGTTAAAAACCTTAGGTTTTCTTGATACGTCATTTTCAACAGTATAAAAGTGTAGCTTATTTTAAGTTCATTTATAGATGACTTTTTTCAGTGTTTAATGTATTAATTCAGATAGCATTATCAAGAAGAAATCATCTTAGAAGAATTCAAATTAGCATGTACAGTTTTGTTGAGGTTTAGCTTGCAGTGTGAAACATTTTTGTGAGACTCACATATATGTTCCCCCCCCACCACCAAGTATGGTGGATTTTACTGGTATATGCTATGTACTACCTAATTATACAGTGTTTTATTATAAAGAAGTGTTTTGTGCTCTTACTAGAGATTTGTTAAATTTCTTCATAATTTTTCATTGGGGACATAGGGGAGGAGGAAAAAACAGTTTTGTGGTGTCAGTGCTGAACTTTTAAATTCTTTTTGCTATTATTAATATACAATTACATGAGCAACATTATGGTTACTAGACTCCCCCTATTATCAAAACTCCACCACATACCCCCATTGCAGTCACTGTCCATCAGCGTAGGAGGATGTAATAGAATCACTACTTGTCTTCTCTGTGTTATACTGCCTTCCCCGTATCCCCCAACCCACAGCCACATATAATGAATATAGCTTTATATTAAATGAGTGGCATCTATAACATACTAAATGAAAAAAGAAGGTATTAAATAGCCCTTTTTTGAAAATAAAATCCCATTTTTGAAAATGAAATCTTTCTGCATAGAGAAAAAACATGGAGGGATCAACTCTGGAATATGCTAATTAAGCTCTGAATGAAGGGTTTAGGATTTTTTTTTAGTTTGCATTGTCTGATTTTTTTTTAAAGTGAGCTGAGCATGCATTACTTTTATATTAGAAAAAATGTGCTGTTATCATTTTGCAAAGTAAATGCCTTGGAAAGGAAATTTAATATTCTACCACCTTCAATATCTTCATGGACTTGTGTTTGTTTCTTTAAGAGGGTGGTTACAGGATGGTCTGAAGACTCAAAGGGATGGCCATTTGAGTATTTGCAAGCATCTCTTTCAGCCCCTCCACAGATACTCAGCGCTTGCCTCAGTATATCACTCAATATGTTTTTGTTAAATGAATGAGCACAGAAAAGAAAATCTGTAATTGATATGCAAAGTACTGAAAAAGACGAACACTCTCATAAGGACTGAAGGAGGTCATAACAATGACTTTTTCTTAGATTCCTGGTAGCAGGATTAACTTGTGTTCAGAGATTCAATGAGTTTAGTAGATCCCAGAATGGAAGCAGAGCAGGTGAGAGTTGTTTAAGTCACTGTAAGCACTGCCCCCAACAGACGTTTCCCCTCCACCTGTCTGCGCTATATATCTCGTTTCTTATTGTTGTTGCTTGTGGTGGCTGTCACAGATAGGAAGGCTGAATGATGCCCCCCACAGCAGAATCCATTTCTCCCTTGTCCATCACCTGTTCACTGTAATAGGACATTCTTCTTCCACAGATAGGGGACAGATTTCTGGTTATTAGAAAGCCTTCCCAACATCCAACTGGGCTTTGAGGACTTTATTTGTGATTCAGGGGAATGGCTCTTGACTAATACAAGAGGATGCCAGTTCAGGGATCATTCAAAACAGACTTAAAAAAAAAGCCAAAAACCAAAAGAACTCTACAGTCTGGCAATTGTATGTCTCTGATGTGGGAGGAAAGCTGGGGTGCAAGTAGGCGGGGCACCAGGTCAGCAGAAAGGCTCCATGGATTGTCCTGACAGCTGCAATAGGGATTTCAGTTGCCATGGTAGAAACAGAAATTATCTACCATGGGACACTTTTTTTTTTATTAAAGTCTCATTGATATACAATATTATGTTGGTTTCAAATATACAATGCAGTGGTTCACAGTTACTTATATTATTAAATCTTCACCTCCTCTAGTGCAGTCACTATCTATCAATGTAGTAAGATGTTACAGAACCATTAAATGTATTTTCCGTGCTGTACTACTGTCCTAGTGACTAACCTATCCTGTGATTGTAAATTATTGTGCCTAACATGGAGACATTTAAAGAAACATTAAACAAACGTGCAATGGCCACTACTGTGGTCTGCAACAAGCAGGGTGTGAGGCAAACAGGCATTGCTGGTGCGCTCCCTGGTACCACACACTGTCTTTTCTCAGCCTGTAAGGCAGACAGCATTAAGCAGCGCCCCTATAGGCCATGCTGGGAACCACATTCAATCTCTATATCTGATCAACAATGGAACCAAGCAAAAAGGTGATTCACAGGTTGTCCATAAACTAGGTCAGTTGCTGAGGACGGTTTTGGCAGAGCCTGGCTCCTATGCTGTTCCTTCTGCAGCCTCTGACCTGTAATCTTTTCCCTTCTGCAAGCAGTTTATCTCAGCTCAGAGTACTGACGTTTTCACCAGGCTAATGTTCAGAACCCACTAAGGGGGAGGGACTGACTGTCCATGCCGAGTTAAAGGGACAGACACACAGATAATTTAGGGGCTAGTTTCAACCCCTACATGTAAACATCAAGCCAGGAACTCCGGGGCAGGACTCCTGCTGGAGGCTTCAAGTGGACATTTTCTTCCTGAGCTCCTCCGCAGGGAGTTATAATGTGGGGAAGGACAGAGATTAACAAGAGGAACAGTTCTATTGTCTGGTGACCACTTAGACCCTAGGTCTCCTTTCTGCTCTGCAAGGGTGAGGGAGGGCAATGCTTTCAGCACTGTTCTGCTGAGCTGTAAAATATTCCTTTTAGGTGTTTCTTGATCCTAAGGACTGAATAAGGAAAGAAGAGGGAAGAAAAGGACACTTCTAGGAAATATAATTAGAAGTGCTTCTTAAAAAGAAGTACAGAGGTTCCTCAAAAAATGTAAAGTAGAAATACCATACAACCCAGTAACTGCTTTTCTAGGAATGTACCCAAAGAAAACAAAATTCAAAAAAATATATGCACCCCTAGGTTTACTGCCTTATTATTTATAAGAGCCAAAATATGGAAGCAACTAAAGTTTCCATTAATAGAAGAGGTGGTACATATATAATGAAATATTATTCAGCCATAGAAAAGAAAGAAACCTGCCATTTGCAACAATGTGGATGGATTTAGAGGGTATTACACTACGTAAAATAAGCCAGGTGGAGAAAGAGAAATACCATATGATTTCACTTATTTATGAAATCTGAAATCAAAACAAAACAAAATGAACAGTAGTAGACTCACACACACTGAGAAGTGACTGGTGGTTACCATGGGGAGGGGTTGGGGTGGGCAGGTGGGACGGTATAAAGGGGATAAAGAGGCACAAAAATCTCAATCATATTATAAGTTGGTTACAGGGATGGAGAATATAGTCAGTGGTTCTGTAACATCTTTCTGTGTTGACAGATAGTGACTGCGTTAGTGGGGGTGAGGATTTAATAATACAGGTAACTGTTGAACTGCTGTGTTTTTCACTTGAAACCAATATACTGTATATCAACTGTACTTCAATAAAAAAAGAGAATTGCTCCTTAATAAGAAAAACAGATTGAACTTACATAATTTTGAGATGGGTACAATACACCAGGTAGAGTGTAGCAGCTTGAATTTTTAAATTTCTATTTTATCAAGGCAGTACGTACACATTGTTAAAAAAGAAATCAAACCATATAGGTAATTTTGTGATAAAAAGAGCCACCTCACTTCATTGCTTCTCAGACTCAGTCTTACTCCCTGGAGACAATCTCTTTTAGTAGTTTCCAGTTTCATTACAATAACTACTGCAATAGTCCAAACAATATGCTAAAATTCTCATTTATTAATTTATCAATTTTAGACAATCTACTGAGTTTCCTAGAAAAGTGCGGATTTGCCTCCATTATTCCTCACCTTCTTTCTCTAATTTTTATTTTAGTTGGCCTTTTTGAATTTAAAATATATGTACACATTTGTTTTTTTTTTCTTGTTCCCTGAATTTAGTCAGACTGAAGTCATCTCTGTTCAAGGTAAAGCAATTTACACGTTAAAAAAAAGAAACAACAGGCCCCAGCTGGAGTCACGTGTGCTAAGCCCACCTGACCTAACTTACAGCTTCAGCCTCTCCTGGAGTGGAATCTTAACCCAATCAGTCTGGACTCACCATAGTCAGCAGCAGTGAGATAATCCGCCTGACTATTCCTGCTGTCCTTTAAAGGAAGGGCTGGCCTTGCCACACACAATCCACTCTTTGCTAGTAACTTCCTTGTCCTGCCCCCTTCTGCCTGTAAATTCCTTTCATTTTGTACAGCTCTTTGGAGCTCCTTTCTATTTGCTAGGTGGAATGCTGCCCACCCGACTCGTGAATCATCGAATAAAGCCACTAAGATCTTTCTTTCTGCCTCTTTAGCTCTTTCCTATGCAAACGTGACTTTTCAAAGTCTGTATGGGGATTTTCAGCAGATGATTTAATGAAAACAATTCAGAAAGGAACCTCCCCTCTTCTGTCTCCTGAAAAACTTAAGACTAATCCCTGACACCCAAATATCTTTTGAGAATGCTTTCCAAACATGTAGTTTAGGGCCTCTACATGCCTACACATGACTGTTCATGTGTTGTTCACACATTTAGCTATGACTGCACTGGAGTGTCATGTATCCACTTGTAAGGGTATCTTCCTCACCGGCATTGTGTAAGCTTCAGTGACAAGAACTGGGCATTTAGTTCATCTCTGTTCTCATGACCCAGTAGAAGGCCTAATGCACAGCAGGCCTACAGCATCTGTTTGCTGTGGAATGTATGTATGTACTTCTTTATTATATATTTTTATATAACTAGACTCTTTACTATTCAAAGGAATGAGGTGTCTTCAAAATATGTCCTAATATAACAAAACAGCAGCAGACTCACAGAACCCAAGAACGGACTAATAGTTACCAAAGGGAAAGGGACTGGGGAAAATGGGCTGGAAGGGAGGGATAAGAGGGAAAAAGGGGCATTACGATTAGCAGATGTAATGCTGGGGGGGCACAGGGAGGGCAGTACAACTCAGAGAAGACAAGTAGTGATTCTATAGCATCTCACTACGCTGATGGACAGTGACTGTAATGGGTTGGTGGGGGGGACCTGATGAAGGGGTAGTTTAATAATCGTAATATTGCACATGTAATTGTAAATTAATGATAATAAAATAAATTATATTAAAAAATATGTCCTAATATGAAAAAAATGAATTGATGCTATATCTCTGCATTGTGGTCCCCCGAGAGAGTAGGTACATATATACATGGATGTGAGGTTCTTGGTCTTGGAAAGAGTGGTCAGAGTGGCTCTGCGAAGGAGGGTCAGCCCACCCGGGGTGGCTGCCCTTCTGATGGCCGCCCAGCTTCCAGAATGAAAGCCAGGGCTGCTTTCCCAGTCAGCTACACCAAAGCTGCTCTTCTCTGTAATTTGTTCTGACTCTCAGGCTGTTAAGAGTTGTCACAAACAAAACTCAGCTCCAGCCCAGTAAGCTCCACCCACAGATCAAGTCCACTCAGTCTGAACCAAGGTGACTGGCTTCTAGACACAGATCCAAGTTTTCAGCTCTCACAGAAAACTTTCCAGAGTTCTGTTAAACTTTGTTAAAACATATGAACACTTTATGGGAGAACATCCATTTTTAGGAAATCCTTTTTGGAGAAGTCAGTACTTGTAGCCGAGGCTGTGGGTTCTCGGCCACTTTCCCCCTGGGCTTTCCCATTTTACTGCTCACTGGACCAAGGCCCAGCTGACAGCCCCTGCATCTTTGTGCCAGGGACTTTTTCTGAACACCAGAACCCCCTCTGCTTACCCACAGGGCAGACTGGAAATGCCAGTGAATTAATGCCCTCGATCCCAGCAGTCCTCAGTCACTGACTGCTGAGAGCTGTTGTACAGACATCACCTCCCTTGCCTCTGGACTCCAGAGTTCTCTGGTGAGACTGAGCTCCAGTTACCCAAGCAGGCTTGCTTAGTGACAAGCGAGGTACCAGTCGCCCTCGCTTTCCTGTCTCACTTTCTCAGCCCCTCCCAGTATTTCCTGGGATCGCTTCCTCAACAGACTGCTTACACTCGATGCCTTGTTTCAGGGTCTGCCTTTTGGGGAACTCAAACTAAGATAATATTCTTAGGGTAAGTTAGGCGGTCACCTTCCCTTTGCTGCAGCTATTTCTTACAAAGGAATAATTTCTGTTTTTTGCTATGCTCTGTGGAGCTGATGCACCATGAGTGAAGGTGATGCCCATCTTTCTGGGTATGGTTTATGGGGAACTGGCTGCCAGCATGGAAAGAGAAAATACTATGGATTTCTTTAAGACACCAGAAGAAAGTCACAAAGCAGATTCTCCCCTCCATAGTAAACGTTGAAAATAGTATGCTGCTTTGTGAAGCTACTTTAGGCTTTCCTTCCCTTGACCCTTGAGACCCAGGGAGGCCTAAAAGAGTTTTACTGTGATTTCTGGAATGTGCTTAACTTCCAGAGAGGATGTAGCTTAACTCCTGTGAGAATTCATTAATATGATTTTGCAGTAGAAAAGCTTCCTATTGCCTAATCTCATTAGCTGCGTTTTATGTACAGTAAATGGGTAAAAGCTGAGTTTGTAATTTGGCAATTGTGAACACATAATTTTTGAGCATTTGGAATGTGGAAAAAAGAGATTTTCTATGTGTGCAAAGAGGAGGTCCAGAGCTCCAGGAATGAGCATTTGGTGAAATAGCGACATGCCATCTTTGAGTAGCCACATAAAATAATAGAAGAGAGGGAAATAGCGAGGAAGGGGCTCCTCCATTCTTTCCTCTGACTCTTCTGATAAGTAAGGCCTTCAATAGAACCTTGAAATCACCTGTCAGTAGCCATCCCTACTTACATTCATACTTGTGCTCCACTCATTCAACAAATACTAGTTGAGCTTATATGATGCGTGAGGCACCGTTGGAGGCAGTAGGGTTACAGTGGTGGGCAAAAAAGACAAGTCCCAGCTCTCACAGAGCTTACAATCAAATGAGGGGATAGAAAATAAACAAGTAAATATATACTGTAATGTATCAGGTAGAAGAAAAAGATATTGGGGTAAGAGAAGAGTTGCTCTTTGGGATCAGGGGTCAGAGAAGGCTTATTTGCATGAAGTGGGGGAACGAGATATCTGGGGGGGTCTCCACCTTCCAGATGAAGCTGGCAGCAAAGGCAGGAGGAAACACAGGGAGGCCTAGGGAGCTGGACATCAGAGCGGCGTCAGCAACACGGATGGGGCCATCTGTGGGACCCTTGGATCATGGTAAGGTGTTTTGATTTTGTTTTTAGTGCGACAGGAAGTCACTGGAAGGTAGGGAAAAGCGGGGGTGGGGGGGTGGGGTGGTGATGAGAATTTTGTTATAAAGGCTCACCTGTGGCTGCAGCAGGGAAACAGACTGCAGAGCTGAGAGTGGAAGCAGGGAGGTCACCGGGAGGCAGTGAGGTGGTGTGGGCGAGAGGTGGAGCTGGTGAGAGAGAGGTCTGGATGACCTTCTGGAGGAAAATCAGTTTGGTTTTGTGTGTGTTGAAGTCGGAGCTGCCTGTTAGACATGGAGGTGGAGACACAGAGCCTGCAGGTAGACGTAAGGACTGGGAATGCGAGGGAGAGCTTGGGACTCAGATTCCTAGTTGGGAGTCATCAGTTGTACAGATGGTTTTAAAGCCGGGAGATTGGAAGAATTCACTTGGGGGCTGTAAAAGAGGGGGATCTTTCCCCCTTGCAGCATCATATTAAAAATCAAACTGAATAGCAAATAAAATAGACATCTCAGTCGTGCCCGTCTCTGGGACAGAGTGGAAAGGGCAGCACTGGGGTCCCTTTTGCATCCTTCGTTCCGCACTTAGGCGAGTTTGCCGCTGAATGCTGCGGCGGTGGGACGTTTGAAGGGCCCTTCCGGGTCCTCCCCTCCCCCTTCCCCCACTGCCTTAGCCTTTCCTCAGTCTCATTCTTCATCCTTTGCCTTCCATTTCTCTTCCTCCTCTTTTCCCTCCTCTCCACCAGCCAGCAAGTCTGGGGCTGAATTTCAGGTGGTTCTAGGGCAGGAGGAATGGACTCCTAGGCCACACACCCTTCCTTTCCAAGTGCACAGAAAGGCTTCCCCTGAGGCCTGGGTCACCGGCTAGGTCGGTTTTCTTTAATTGCCCACCCTACACAGTTCACTAACTGGAAATTCATTAAGGTTTGCAAAATGTCAGAATGCAAATGCTCCTGAAAGGGGAGTTTACTTGTTCTTCAGAGTTCAGTGTGAATTACTTTAATCAGATAAGCAGCTAATTTCCCTCTGAACAGTTGGTTGAGATCAATCTGCACTATATTCTCTATTTTAAAAAAGTCTAAGAATATGGCAGAGATTGTCAAGTTTTATCATGGATAAAATTCACTTAGGATTACGATTAGCACACATAACGTAGGGGGGTCACGGGGAAGGCAGTACAGCACGGAGACGATGGTGACTCTACAGCATCTCACTGCGCTGATGGACAGTGACTGCAATGGGGTATGTGGTGGGGACTTGATAATGGGGGGAGTGTAGTAACCATAATGTTGTTCGTGTGATTGTATAGTAATGATACCAAAAAAAAAAAGAAGAAATTCACTTAGGAGACTCATTACTAGTTCCCACCCTAGAAACCCCAGCTTTGAAGGTCCAGAAGATTCTGATGCACCTGAACTATATACCCTTCAGCCACACTGGGAAATACTGGGGGGATCCTGGGTATTTCTGTGTAGAACATGCCTTGGCAAGCTGCCAGAAAGAACGCTGACTGACAGAGAATGAAGTAGGGCTCAGGGTGTCCCTGAGAAAGGAGAGAGGAAGGGGAAGAGATCCCAGGGTAAAGTGAACAGAGGAAGCTCATGTCTTCTAGAGATGTCATTAGCCCTGAACCCACTCCACAACCCCCAGGGGGCACAGAGCCACGGGGCATTCGTCATCACGGGCACAGCATTCAGGATGGAGCCCTTTCCGGGCCCTGTCTAACCCAGGTCTCACCACCTCCCTCTGAGGGAGGCACTATATCATGTCGGCTGGTGGATTAGAGACGCCACAAAGGTTTAAAGTGGAAGAGCCAGACCTAGAACCTTTGGGTGACCTCAGATCCATGCACGAAACCACTGTGCTGCATTGCTGGAATGCGCGACCTGGGTTCGGAAGCTCAAAGGGAAGGCTGTGATCGTGACCCCGACACCCGCGCGCTCAGGAGGGTGAACGACTCAGGCACCCCTGCGCGGGTCACTCCAGGGTGGGCCGCTTGGTGCCCCGTGGTGGCCGCTAACCTGTGCGCTGAGAAGTTTCGGGAAGAACCACCGATGAGCTGAGTCATCCGAGGACAGAAATACAAGAGATCCCTGAAATACCACACCTCTCACCGGATCAAACACAGAAACACTTTACTTCCAGTCTCTGAACATTTCCGGGGAACTATGTTCCCATCTTCTGCCTGTGCAGAGACACATGGCTAATTTCCAAAGTACAAGCCGCAGCCTTTTCACCGGATCACAGCTGCACGTGTCTTCCCTCCACCCGTTTAGGCGCAGACAACGGGCTTCATTTTCATCAATCAGTGAGGGAAGCCCCCTGAGCGCCCGTACTCGCCTAGGCCTGCTTCTATTTTTAATAGTCTGTCTGCCAAGGCACTTGTGGGCTAAAAATAGACTTACTTATAATACAATTCATCATGTACTCAGCTGCCAGGAGGAAGCTTAATTGAAGCTTCAATCAAAACGAAATATTTTATTTCATGTACCTATTTATTGATTTTTTTTAGAGTCCTCTGCTGTGAAACCCTTCCTATAAACCTGGAAATGAGAGTTTAGTCAAAAGGTTGTGAAAAAAGGTTTCCCCAAAACTATTTTGTCAGTGTTGGTCAAGGTTGTAAATCCTTTGGGTGCCCTCTTCTTGAACTTCAAACTCCTTTGCTATGGCTTTGCTTTTCCGTCTTAATTCGAGACCTCTGCCTCAACTTGATCTAGGTGAATCGGATCATCTTGTAAAAGTAGGGCTGCCAGATTTAGCAAATTAAAATATGGGGTGCCGAGATAAATTTCAGATAAACATTTTAATGGGTTTTTAGTGTAAGTATGTCCCAAGTATTGTGTGGTTTGCCTAGGACTTTCCTGGTGTCAGCACTGAAAGTTGTGCGTTCAGGAATGTTCTCAGTTTCAGGCAAATGAGAACCCTACATACAGCATAAATCATACCCCCATACTGATTTATGACCCACTGAGAAGTCCTAGGAGAGGGAAACTTTTTTTTAAATAGCACCTTTATTGAGATTTAATTCACATATCATAAAATACGCCTGAAAGTGTACAGTTGATTTTTACTATATTCATAGAGCTGCAGCCAGAACTGTAGAACATTTTTATCACCACAAAACCCCCATACCTCCCCATAGTCCCCATCCTGTGGCCTCTAGAAACACTAATCTACTTTCTGTCTCTATGGATTTGCCTATTCTGAACATTTCATATTATTGAAATCATGCAATATATGGTCCTTTGTGACTGCTTTCTTTCCACGTAGCATAATGATTTCAAGGTTCTTCCAAGTTGTAACATTTAGCAGTTCTTCATTCCTTTTTATTGCCAAATAATATTACATTGTATGTATTACCACATTCAGCTGATGGTTATTTGGATTGGTTCCACTTTTTGGCTATTATGAATAATTGCTCCTTTAAACATTCTTGTACAAAGTTTTGTATGGACATATGATTTCATTCTCTTACATATATACCTAGGAGTAGAACTGCTGGGTTATAAGGTACTTTAACTTTTTTTGAGGAATTTGATTTCCAAAGTGTCTGCACCATTTTACATTTCCATTAGTAATATTTGAGGATTTCAATTTCTCCCTATCTTCACTAATACTTGTTATTGTCTATTTTTTTAATTATAGCCATCCTAGTGGGTTGGAAGTGGTATCTCATTGTGGTTCTAACTTGTTTCACTCTAATCACTAATAGTGTTGAGTTTCTTTCATTATGCTTATTGACCATCTTTATATCTTGCATATATTATTTGAGAAATGGCTATTGAAATTCTTTCCCAGGTTTTGAGTTACTTGTCCTTATATTGTTGAGTTTTAAGGGTTCTTTTTCTTTCCATTTCTTTAAATTGAAGTATCATTGAAAAATTATCTTATATTGGTTTCAAATATACAACACAGTGGTTCAACCGTTACCCATATTATTAAATCCTCACCCCACTATAGGGCAGTTACTATCTGTCAACATAGGAAGATGTTACAGAATCAGTGATTGTATTCTCCATGCTGTACTTCTATCCCCATGACCAACTTATATTATGATTGATAATTTTGGTGTCCCTTTATCGCCCTCACCATTCTCACCCATCCACCCCAACCCCGCCCACATAGTAATCACCAGTCGCTTCTATGAGTCTACTGCTATTTTGGTCATTTGTTTTTTGTTTTTTGTTTAGATCCCACAAATAAATGAAATCATATGGAATGTGTCTTTCTCCACTGGCTTATTTCACTTAGCATATTACCCTCTAGGTCCATCCATGTTGCCAGTGGCAGGATTACTTTCTTTTTTTATGGCCAAATAATATTCCATTGTGTATATGTACCATTTATTCTTTATCCATTCATCTATTGATGGACACTGGTTGCTTCCATATATTGGCTATTGTAAATAATGCAGCAATAAACACAGGGGTGCATGTATCTTTTCAAATTAGGGATTTTTTTTTTCTTCAGGTAAATTCCTAGAAGTGGAATTACTGGGTTGTATGATATTTCTACTTTTAGTTTTTGAGGAACCTCCATACTGCTTTCCACAGTGTCTGCACCAATTGGCATTCCCACCAACAGTGTAGAAGGAGGGTTCCCATTTCTCCACATCCTTGCCAACACCTGTTATTTCTTGCCTTTTGGATAGTGGCCATTCTAACTGGTGTGAGGTGATACCTCACTATGGTTTTGATGTGCATTTCCCTGGTCACCAGCGATGTGGAGCATCTTTTCATGTGCCTATTGGCCATTTGTATTTCTTCTTTGAGAAATATCTGTTCAGGTCCTCTGCCCATTTTTTAATCAGGTTTTTTTTTTTTGGTGTTAAGTTGTGTGAGTTCTTTATATATTTTGGATGTTAACCCCTTATCGAATAAACTGTTTATGAATATATTCTCCCATACTGTAGGATGCCTTTTTGTTCTGATAGTGTCCTTTGTTATACAGAAGATTTTTATTTTGAGGTAGTCCCACTTGTTCATTTTTTATTTTGTTTCCCTTGTTGAAGAGGATGTGTCCAGTAAAAAAACTGCTCATGCTATGTTCAAGAGATTTTTGCCTATGTTTTCTTTTAAGAGTTTTATGATTTCATGTCTTACATTCAGGTCTTTAATCCATTTTATTTAATTTTGTGTATGGAGTTAAGACAGTATTCCAGTTCTTTCTTTTTATGTAGCTGTCCAGCTTTCCCAACACCAGTTATTGATGAGACTGTGTTTTCTCCATTGTATATTCATGGCTCCTTTATTGTATATTAATTGACCATATATATGTGGGTTTGTATCTGGGTTCTCTATTCTGTTCCACTGATCTATGGGTCTGTTCTTGTGCCAGTACCATAGTGTTTTGATTAATGTAGCTTTGTACTATAACTTGAAGTCAGGGAGCATAGAATCCCCAGCTTTGTTTTTCTTTCTCAGGATTGCTTTGGCCATTTGGGATCTTTTGTGGTTCCCATATGAATTTTAGGATTATTTTTTCTAGTTCACTGAAAAATGCTATTGGTATTTTGATAGGGATTGCACTGAATCTGTAAATTGCTTTGGGCAGGATGGCCATTTTGACAATATCATTTTCTGTGTAGCTGCTCTGTCCTTTAATGTAAGTGTTATATCTTCTTGTTGGACTGACCCCTCTATCATTATATACTGTCCTTTGTCTTGTTACTTTCTGTGTTTTGAAGTCTATTTTGTCTGATATAAGTACTGCTACTCCTGCTTTTTTTCTCCTTATTATTTGCATGAACTATCTTTTTCCATCCCTTTACTTTCAGTCTATGCATGTCTGTAGGTCTAAAATGAGTCTCTTGTAGGCAGCATATAGATGGGTCTTGTTTCTTTATCCATTCTGCCATTCTATGTCTTTTGATTGGTGCATTCAGTCCATTTACATTTAAGGTAATTATTGATAGGTATGTACTTATTGCCATTTTATTAATTGTTTTATGGTTGTTTTTGTAGTTCTTCTTTGTTCCTTTCTTCCTCTCTTATGCTCCTCTCTAGGTTTTTTTTTTCACGATTTTCTTTAGTGTTGTGATTGGATTTCTTTATAAAAATGTTTTGTGTTTCTATATAGGCTTTAGGTTTATAGTTACCATAAGGTTCATGGATAGTTTCCTAAATATATATTAAGTTGATGGTTGCTCTATTTCAAACACAACCTAAAAGTACTTTTTTATTCTTCTTCCTCCTGCATACTTTATGTGTAAGATGTCATAATATGCATTTTTTTGTGTACCCCTTGACTGATTTTGTGTTTTGTTGGTTTTACTAGTTTTTCTTTTTAACTTCACACTTGCTTGTTAAGTAATTGGTCTACTACTTTTACTGTGGGTTTATTTTCACTGGTGAAAAATATTTAGGTTTAAGAACATTTCCTTCTACAGAAGTCCCTTTAAGATATCCTATAAGGCTGGTTTAGTGATGGTGAATTCCTTCAGCTTTTGTTTATCTGGGAATCTTCTAATCTCTCCTCAATCTTAAATGATAACCTTGCTGGCCAGAAGATTTTTGTTTGGAGGTCCTTTTATTTCAATACATTAAATATTTCATGCTACTCCCTTCTGGCATGTAGTTTCTGCTGAGAAATCTGCTGATAGACTGATGGAGTTTCCCCTGTAAGAATTTTTTGCCCCCCTCTAGCTGCTTTCAATACCCTTTCTTTATCCTCAATCTTTGTCATTTTAATTATTATATGTCTTGGTGTTGTCTCCCTGACATCCCTTTTTTTAGGGGCTCTCTGTGCTTCCAGGACCTGAGTGTTGATTTCCTTCCCCAAACTGGGGAAGTTTTCAGCAACTGTTTCTTCAAAGAGACTCTCTACTCCTTTGTCTCTTCTTCTGGTGCCCCTATTATGTGAATATAGTTTATTTGGAGTTGTTACACAGCTCTCGTAGTATCCTCTTATTTCTAGAGATCCTTTTTTTCTCTGTTCATCAGCTTCATTATTTTCCTGTTCTCTAATTTCCATCTCATTGATTATTCCTCTACTTGCAGAAATCTATTATTCATTCCCTCTGTTATATTTTTCATTTCAGTTACAGTATTCTTCAGCTTGAGTGGCTCTTTTTCAACTCTTCTGTCTCTTTGTTGAAGTCCTCCCTGAGATTATCAATATTTTTCTGCAGATCAGTGAGCATATTTATGACTGTTACTTCAAAATCTTTTTCAAGAAGATTGGTGATCTCTGTTTCTTTTAGCCCTCTTTCTGGTGTCTTTTCCTGTAGTTTTGTTAGGAACATATTCCTCTGGCTCCTCATTTTGTCAGGGTTTCTGATGTTCCTTCCTTTGCATCAGATAGATCCTCTATGCCTCCTGGTCTAAAGGGTAATGGCTTTATGAAGAAGGCAACCTGAGGTGTCCAAAGCTCAAGACTTTACTCACTGGACCCCGGTTGCTATTGGTGGGCTATGGGCAGGGCTGCCTTTTTATCTGTCTGCCAGAAGTGGTCTATCTCAGTCTCCTGTAGATGGCAGTTCACCTCAGCCAGACCTTTGTGAGCCGAGTGGCATTTCTGCTGGGATCACTGTGAGAAGGACTGCCCACTGCCTGCCCTGCAAGGATGGCGGCTCTGCTGGCCTGACAGGGTAGGCAGGGCAGGTGTGCAGAGGAGCATGGCGCTGGGCTGGGCCATCAGCATCAGCAAGGAGGTAGGGGCACTTGGAGCTTGCTCCTGCAGGTGCCCACAAGTTGGGCTGAGAGAGCTGGAAAAGCCTCTCTCTGCCAGCTAGGCAGCACAGTCTGATTGCTGCTGGGCTGAGCCGGCTTGGCAGGCGGGGAAGTGCCTTGGGCCTGAACCACCACTGAGGTGGATGGAGCATTTGCGGCTCCTGTGAGCACCTGACCAGTTGGGCTGAGGGAGGGTTTGGGAGGTATCATCCACCTGCCCTCTCTCCTGCAGAGGGAGCTCCATCCACCCCTCGCCCCTCTGGCACCCTGCCTGCTGCTGGTGAATCTTTCAAACTTCTGCCTCTGTGCTGAGTTTTAGCAGGACTGACAGAGTGTGCCTGTCCTCCATGAGTGCCTGGAGTGTCAGCCTCCCAAAGTGTTCCACTGTCCCTGGTGTCCAGCCCTGCTAATCACCAGAACCCAATGCAATGTGGACTCGTGCTCCCAGAGCAGATGTCCAGAGCCAGTGTGCAGAGTTCCTGAGCACCTATCCTCTCCTTGCTCCATTCCTCTTCCTCCTGCCTGTGGGCTGGGACTGGGAAGGGGCTTGGGTCCTGCTTGATTGTGGCTCTGCCACTTTACCCTTCTCTGTGTGGTTTTTCTCTTCTTCCCCAGGTGCAGGTGGTCTGCTCTGCAGTCTTCAGGTCGTTTTCAGGGCGAGTTATTTACTGTAGTTGCTCCCTTGGTGTGTGTGTGGGAGGAGGTTTCCTCCTTGCCTTCCTACTCCACCATCTTTTTTCAGCCTCTGAGTTTTAAGAGTTCTGTTCCTATTCTGTATATAACTTCTTTATGAAGTATATAATTTGCAAATTTTTTCCCATTTTGGGGGTTATCTAAAAAAACCTTCTTTTAACCCAGAGTTACCCAAATGTTATTTGACCCTGGAATTCTTCATTCTAATTATCTATTCAATACAGAGTTTATACTGTGCCCTGGGCTTCCAGGATGAAGAGGGGCGGCCAGGAGGAGCTCAGAGGAGCTCACAGTCTGGTGTGGGAGATAGAAGTGTAAAAAACAAATGGTTTTAGGGAGAGTTGGGAGGAAAAAAACTGTAAATACACAGTGTATGTTCATCTGCCTCTAGCCTAAAGTGCAATGTGGGACACTCAGTGGTGATTGATAAATATTTGGAATAAAGATTGAACCAATAGCCAACTAAATGGGGGACCCTTCTGGCTTTCTTTACTGTGGGTGTAGAGTTGTGATATTTTGTCATGTAATTTAAGGAATTTAAAAAGGCTTTTTGAGGTCTGAAAAGTCTCTGTCTGCTACTAACAAGTAATATTTCCATCACCATTAAACATGACCAAGGCTTTGAAGGTCTTGGTGAAAATGAAGCCCATTTATCTGGGATTATCTGGGACCTATTACCAGTAACATTTTACTATGAATTAGTTCACCCAGATGGGCTCTGATGACCTGCCAGGACTTAGGACTAGGGAATTTGGAAGGACTCAGGCCAGGGAGTGCAGAACGGGCTTAGATCTGGTGGGCTGGGGGGAGGGTGGCCAGTGAGTGTGGATCTGGGGGTGGGTGCAGGGAGGCACTGACAAGGGTCAAAGAAAGAAAGGCACAAAGAAGAGCATCAAAGACACATCTTGACTGTGCCCAGTACCTGCCCCGTTTATGGGAAACAAGCATCTCACCTTATGAACAGAGGATTCATGTAAAATTACTCCCTACAAGAACCATCAAACTACAGAGTTTTAATGTGGGATTAGGGGTGATGAATAAGCCTGAATTAACATGTATGTATTGTGACTCTCAGAGCCTCCTGAAACCCAACTCATTTGAACGTAAGAAAGAATGACCTGAACGTAAAAAGCTTCCTTTTAGGCATTACAACACTGTCAGCAGGAAGACACTCTTGAAAAATCTCCCCCATCTCTTTTTATTTAAGTCAAATATTAACTAAAGCAAATAAATTAGATTGCAATTAAGTGCAATTGTGAACTGTAGTATTAAGAGGAAATGCTCTTCAGTAGTTAATTGGCATCAATTGTGATTTGTCCAAATTAATTTAATATCCAGAGTGAGGTTAATATTTTGAATATTCTAATAGTAAAAAGAATTAGAGAAACTAGGGCAGATGGCTGCTAATGCAGATGACATTTCTTGGGAGTCTGATCACATTTCTGGGCTCAGCCTCTGTTCACCATGATATCGGTGCTCACATCGGGGATGAGAGACCCCACAGGCTAGTTTTCATGCGAGATCTCCCAATGCTTGCTTAGCGACTCACCCCTCCCTTCTCCACTGTCATTTCCCCCACAGAAGTGCTGTCAGAACTTATCTTAACCTGTCACGGACAACCAAGACCAGGTTTACAAAGTGGGTGCAACTGAAAGTCTGGACAGTGGCCTTCCTCCCAATTTGAGATCCTTCAGATTGCCAGTCTGAAGGCAAACGGTGTGCAAAGGCAGTTTCCTGTTAGTACCTGAAATGTACAGAAAAATAAATAAAACGTGTGTGGGAGTAGAGGCGCACATTCCTAGATTGTTAAAAATCAGAATTTGAAAAAGTAACATACTGGTTTCAGTTTTTTTTTTCCTTAATGGCATTGTCTGCCACTGTTTTTCTTTTTTCTTCTGGTATCGTTAATGTACAATCACTTGAACAACATTATGGTTACTAGACCCCTATTATCAAGTCCCCCCCACATACCCCACTACAGTCACTGTCCATCTGCTGCTGTTTTTCTTTTAAAACAATCTTATTAATGACATATTTACTTGACACATATTCCTTTTAGAAAGATGAGCTGAAGACCAAAGAAGCCTGAGAAATATTCACATACACACACACCTACTTTGTCTTCTTCCAAAAGGTGTGAGCAGTCCGGTGCTTCCATCCGCACTGGTTATTAAAAGGATGAAAACACCCTTACATTTTTGGGTGGCTAAGGGAAACCAGGCCAGTTAGGCGGACCCTCAGTTGAGTGCTGTGATATGCCACAGTCCCGACTGAACAAGACGGCGAGATCTCTCAGGACTGGGTCCGCCTACTATAAAGTGCCTCCTCAGCACTGTTTGATGAGGAAAAGAGGCCACCGTTGAGATCCTTCCCTTCTTTTTAGAATGGTTTTGAGGATACTTTATATCTTCACACAGCAGGGTTTTGGGTTGGCCGAGTCCTCCAGACCCAGATCCTATATTCCAGTTTGTTTGGATCTGCGTCCGGGTGAGCATCCCAGAGGAAATCAGAGTCCCCAGGAAAACTGCCCAGAGTGTCTCTCCTCAACACATAAACTGGGTCTTTGGTGAAGCACCTGCTGTCACAGACCCCCCACTGCAGGGCTGGTAGAGTCTTCTACCTTGGCTTCTGCACCTGGCCTAAAGCTCCATGAAGTCAGTTTCCTGGGCCTGGGGCTGTGCCCATGATGACATCAGCGGTTGCTGTTTATTTGGCTCTTGCCAAAGTGAGGCAGGCTCTGTCCTAAAAGCCTTCATATATTCTCACCTGTAATCTTTGCCCTGTGAAGATATTACTATTCCAGTTTTACAGAAGTGCAGTAGGCTTAGGGAGGATAAGCTTGCTGTGGTCTCTGTTGGTAAGACAGGGTTGGTAAGTGAGAGAGCTGGGATCTGAGCTTGATCTGTGCAGTACCGTGCTCCATGCGGTTAGCTGTCAGCACATGTTGCTTTTACACAGAGGGGGCTCCACAAATGGTGACTGAAGAAGAATAGCTAACAGTCATATCACGCTAAATTTGTGCCAGGCAATGATTTAGAGATAGGCAATAATTCCAAGAGACAGTCACTGTTATTATACCCAGCTTATAGATGGAGAAGAGGAGGTGTGGAGAGGTTATATAACCTGTCCAAGGTCCTACAGGTGGAGAACCTGGGAGTTTATTGTAGGTAGTTTCTCGCAGCTCCAGAGCCTGTGATCCCGAACACTGCACTTGAATGAGTGTACGCCTGTCTGAAGACCAGCAGTGTGACTTCCATTTTGTTTGTTGGTACAGATGCTGTTGGTGGAATGGTAGGTTGTCCTGGATAAAGAAACTATTCTTGGAGTCTTTCCTGACCCCTGTAGGCTTGCTTAGCTACTTCTCTCTCTCTGCTCAGGGACCAACCAGTCCTTCATGGCTGGTCTTCTTGTCTATCTCTCCTTGGCATGTAGTAGGTGATTCAATACATGTTAAGTGAATAACTAGCTACATTCAACTCCATCCATCCATTTCTTGGCTGGGCAAAGAGTCAGCTAAGGAAAAAGGGAGGTTGAGAAATGATTTTGGAGATGAATGATAAAGACTGGGAGGAAAGATGAAAAGGAGATTATGGGGAGAAGAACAGGAGGGCTAATTTTATTCTGGACGCATCTCCCAGGCAAGGGGAAACAAAAGCAAAAACGAACAAGTGGGACTACAGCAAACTAAAAAGCTTCTGTACAGCAAAGGACACCATCAACAAAAAACGCAACCTACTGAATGGGAGAGGGTATTTGCAAATGATATATCCAATAAGGGGCTAATATTCAAAATATATAAAGAACTCACACAACTCAACACAATCCAATTTAAAAAATGGGCAGACGACCTGAATAGACATTTTTCCAAAGAAGACATACAGATGGTCAACAGATACATGAAAAGATGCTCCGTATCACTAATCATCAGGGAAATAGAAATCAAAACCACCATGAGCTATCACTTCACACCAGTCAGAATGGTTACTATCAACAAGACAAGTATTGGTGAGGATGTGGAGAAAAGGGAAGCATTGGTTGGAATTTAAATTGGTGCAGCCCCCCATGGAAAAGCCATTATGGAAAGCAGTATGGAGTTTTCTCAAAAAACTAAAAAATAAAACTACCATATGATCCAGCAATCCTACTTCTGGGAATTTACATGAAGAAAACAAAACCACGAATTTGAAAAGATATGCACACTCCTGTGTTTATCAGAGCATCATTTATAATAGGCAAGAAGTGGAAGCAATCTGAAAGAAGTGGTGCATATATACAATTGGAATATTATTCAGCCATGAAAAAGAATGAGACCTTGCCATTTGTGACAACATGGATGGACCTATGCTAAGTGAAGTCAGACAAAGACACATATGATTTCACTTATGTGTGGAATCTAAAAAACAAGACAAACGAAACAGAAATAGACTTATAGACGCAGAGAAAGACTGGTGGTTGACATAGGGGAGGGAGGTAGAGGAATGTGTGAAATAGGTGAAGGGGAAAAAAAATAGAATGTTTGATGTCTTATCTGGGCAGTGGTTACATGAGTGTTTATACATGTCAAAATTAATTGAGCTGTATGCTAAGATTTGTGTGTTTTATTGTATATACCTCAATTAAAAACAAAGAACAGTAAGGCTAAGACTAGCAGTAATACCAAATTAAAATATGGAGATTTGTTTTTTCCCCAGTGAAATATATCTGTCTGTTTCAGGAAGAGCCCTGCTCAGTAAACATGAGAGACTTCCTCAGGGCTGCTTGCCTATCACGAATGACTGCAATTTTATGGAATTCACTGCCTCTCTCAGGGGTGAAGTGGAGTGAGGAGCATGGCAGAAGGAAGAGAAAATGGGCTCTATGTTCAGGGAGAGCGGGGTTCAGCCAGTGGCTCACTATGTAAGCCTGAGCCAGTCACCTGCTGTCTCTGAGTCTGTGTCATCACCTTTAGAATGGAGACCATAATGCCTACCCACTGGGAACAATACTTCCTACCCAGGAGGGTTATATGAGAATTGAATGATGATAACTGAAGGAAAGTACCTGGCGGGAGGTGTTCAGTAAATGCCTTTTCGGTGGCACCTGCCATCCCGACCACTGGCCGACCTGAGGCAGCTCAGGGACTTTGCCTTGCAGATCCCAACCCAGGAGAAGCTGGTAAAAGAGACAGGACCCTAAAAGCAAACACCTGTATTTCGGTTAGCCTCTGATGTCCCTGAGACAAAACCGGAAGTTTTAGCTGCACTGCTCTGTAATTGGGCAGTGACCACAGGTTTGGTAGATGCTCTTTTAAAATGGTGGCAGGAGAGTCAATTTTGTTTGGCTGGAATGAAAATTCAACACACCTATAAGAATAAATCAAAATGTCTCCAATCAGAAGATCAACCCCTACCTATCATTTTTGCATTGTTTCCTTTATAGGATTTTGAGATGAAGAGAGAGAACTCAGATGGAGATCAAGGAAAACAACAAGAAATATAATCTGGAATCAATAGCTCAAAGCCATTTCTATTCTTAATTTCTTTTGGGGGCAGGTCAGGAGCTCTAATTAGAAAAACCCACTAAGCCAAATATGAAGGGCAGTGAACAATTGTCTCAGGTACATCAGAGGCTAACCAAAATACAAGTGCTTGCGTTTAGGGTCTTGTCTCTTTTACCAGCTTCTCCTCAGTTGGGATCTGCAGGGCAAACACCTTGAGCTCCCTCTGGGCAGCCAGCGGTCAGGATGGCAGGTGCTGCCGAAAAGGCATTTATCGCATGCCTTCCGCATGCCAGGTACTTTCCTTCAGTTATCATTTAATTCTCATATAACCCTCCTGGGTAGGAATTATTGTCCCCAGTGGGTAGGAATTATCATCCCCATTGTAAAGGTGATGACACAAACTGGCCAGCTCTGTGTAATGGGGCTGTGCTGTCCACATCATAAGGTTGTTTACAGACACTCAGTTTCTCAGCTAGAGAACATCTTCCCACACATGCTCTCCTGGGACCCAGCAGTCCAAGCAACTGGGCTCTTCTCCCCAACGTGACACAGCCTCATGCATGTGTGTGTGTGTGTGTTGGCTTTACTTTTTTTGACTTTCCTGTGATGAGTGTTATCTGTCTGGCTCTACGTGCTTCCAGGTTGTTGTGATAAAGCTCCTTGAAAAGTTGGTCCCAAGGTGCAGCAGGTCCAGATCTGTGTCCAGCTTGGAGCTTTGTAAGGCAAAGGGCAGGTGGATCTGGTACCCAGTCAGGCATCTGGGATGCAGGCAGACCTCAGTCATACTCAGCCAGCCAGGGGCCCAGAGCTGCCCTTCTCCAAATCGCAGAGAAAAGGGCACCAAGCCTTCTACTGCCTTGATGGGCAGAGGCAGTGTGCTTAAGGTCTCAGGAAGCTGGGGTCAGACAACTCTCTCAATGTGCGCCCCTGGGCAATTGCTTATCATCTCAGAACCTAATTTTCTTTACTGAAAAATAAAATGGAGATAATACCACCTACCTAAAAAGTAAGTAGTGAAGATTAGAGATGCCAGTGTACAGTGCCTGGAGGCGGCCATAGGTGGTAGCTCCTACATTAGTTCTTTTCAAGGCCACCCTGAAGTTCATTTTCATCTCATTTTATCTACATTAAAATTCAGGGGCTAGGGGATTCTAAGTAGCCCTGGTTGAACTCCCAGCAAAAGGTGATAGGCCGATTCTTCCACATAGAACATTTTTGGGAAGTTGGGTTTGAAGCTTAAAGTGAAGAAGGTGAAGTATGGAGAGTATTTTCTATCTCTGAGTCAGTTTGTCTCCTTTTACTTCCTGACAGTTGAAAACAAAGCCCTGGAAGATGGAGGAAGAGAGGCACTGGTGTGTCATTCGCCCGAGAGTTCTGCTGTCTGTCAGCACCCAGGGCTCCATGAACGAGAAGTCACAGGGCTGTCACAATGCTGTCAGCCCAGCCCTGACACCTGCTGCCTATGAATTCTTCCAGTCAGCAGTACTGGGCTCGAGCACCCACTGCAAACCTTGATGGAGAGAACAATCTCCAGATATCTGTGCCAGTCAAAAGCCTGCCTGATGGAAATGCCACATAGGAAGTGGGTCTCAAAGGGAAGGACTCTCCTCCTCCCGTAGGTTCTCTAAGGTCACCACAGGCCATGGTAGGGTACCAGGAAGCTTCATGTTTGGACCATTACTGTAGCTGCTCCCAGAATCACCTTCCCTGAAGTGTGCTTTAATGTTATACCCTGATTTCAAGAAATAGCCATGGAAAAGATTCCTTTTTATTAATTGTAACACTGCTGTCAAGACCACCATCCATTATGCCACTCAGTTTTTTACATAAAAGGAAGGTTCATCCCTCCACAAGAAACTTATTACAGAGTTTACATCTAGGAACATTTCTCCTTTTTTTCCCCACTCAGGAAATAGCCTGCTACTTCTTTCCTGGCAATGAGAATAGTGTAACTTAGTGATGTCAAGAAGCTCAGAATCAAATGTGATGTTCAGCCACAGAACTAGAGTAGCTTTTATGATTAACATACTTGAATTGTGCTCCATTTCTTGGTTCTGATTTTCTCTGTTAACAAAATATGTATCTTTGATTGTAGATGTATCCTTTATTATAAACAATATATAGATATATACACATATATACTTTAAGTGGCACCAAATCCTTTTTTGAAGATGCAACTTCTGCCCAATGGAAATAGCTGGATGATGATAATGTTTCAGATTCATGAGTTTACTCAAAGCGTTTGTCTTCAAATAACGTTTCCAGCATCAGTTTCTCTGGGCCATGTCACAAATCTAATGGATGGGGCTTTGGACCCTTTATGATCTTTGAAATCATGTAATCTCAAGCCTCAGTCTAACACCGCTTGCCCTGTTTGGCTAACAAAGTGCTATGAGGATCAAACAGAAAAAGAGAATACCGTTTAAGTTGAGCCTTTTTGAGAAGTTGTAAGAGTGGCTAAAAAAATGTCCAGTGTACAGCTCAGCATTGCTTGATGAGGGAAATGCAACCGGGGGGGAGGGTGTTTGAAGAAGACTAACATTTATTATGCTCTTTGCTTGGTAGTTCCTGATTGCTCTTCCGGACCAATTCCCCACCTTTCTCCACCCAGATCTACGAGGCTGAGCCCTAGAGACTGTGACAACTGGGCTCCTTTGCCCTCTGGAGACTGAGCGCTGGAAGAAGAAAGAGGCTGGGGGTCTTGCCTCTCCCGCCAGCCCCAGGCTGGGTGGCCGCGCTCCTCACGGAAGGCCAAGCCTCCTGGCCCCCCCGCGGCCAGGCCCAGGAAGAGCTGTGGCTCCGTTTCTCCCCGCTTTTGCTAGCCACTTCCTTTGGTAACGGCTCCCTCTAGCTGGCCCGGGAAGGCCTGGTCATCCCTGGGCTCTCTCCAGTCCTGGCCACGCCTTTGTCAACAGTTGCTTCATCGAGTTCTCCTAAATTACCCTGTCTGAGGGTGCCAGCTGTCTCCTGCCGTGGTATGGCTGCACTGTTACAGTAGGAAGCTAGCCAGACCTGAGCAGAGAGGAGAGACGGACCTCCGCCCGTGTTACAGTGGGTGAGATGCTTGCTTATAGTCCACACGTGCCATGCCAGCCTTCTCACGAGACGTGCTGTGAGGGTATAGAGGACTAGCTGGGTGAAACCGGCTAGTTCTAATATGGAAGAGAAACTGATCCCAAATTCGCCCCCAAATCCATTATTACCTTAATAAAAATCACACCCTCCGTCATTAGCATAGTAAAAATCAACCTCCCTTGCCAGGACAGTTCCGATGGGGACCAAATATATTCAAAAATCCCTTTGCTGGACATGAAGGTGGAGTAAGCCGGAACTCCAGGAAGCCTTGTACCTGTTGCCTTTGAAACCTAATCTCACCTAGTATTCATCTCTCTTCATGTAAAAAAAAAAAAAAGGCCCCCTATTTCTCTCTCTGCAGACTTCTCTTGACTGCGCCCCAGCTCTCCAGGTGCATACTCTCCTTTCTTTCAACTCTACATCTCCAAATAAACTCTTAATGCTCGACATCTTTCCTGTGACCATTCTTGAGCTCTTTACGGCAGTGAGACTAAGGACCTGTCTCTGGTGACAGTGCCACCCAGAGGCACAGTCCTCGCAAAATCTCTTGAGGAAGATAAATTGCTCATTTTACAGGTGAAAAAAAAGGTATGGTTAAATCCATTTCCCAAGGTTATATAAATTGTAAGCTATACACCTAAGCATGAAAACCTGATCTGCCTTTTGCCTTTTCTGTCTTATGTTCTCTTAGGTGGGTAAAGTGTTTTTCACACTGTATTTGTTCACACCCTTTTTCCACGCTAAAACACAATCTAATACAATTAATAAAAATTAAAAAATTTAATACAATTAATTTAAAAAAGTATTTTGAAATATTCAAAATATAGCCTTTATCAACACTGAGATGGAGAATTCGCCTACTATATTCTACTTTTTTTTTTACTATAAATAGCACCTAATTTCATGTGACAGTGAAAAGCATAAGACTGTCAAGTAAAGCCTGAGATTGCGTTGCCTCTGGTAGTTGTATTGATAAAAACATTCTATTTAAAAAAAATCAAAATGAAGAAGATTAAATTTTCCTATCTACTTCAGGCTGGATTCTTAGTACTTTATGTGTCCTTTCAAGTCTGGAGACGGGAGATATACATTTATTTAAATAACTGATTTAATTTTTGTCGATGTTAGCATGAACAAAGAGAGATGCCAGACAATGGTAGAGCTTGGAATTTCTTGTATCGATAATTTAGACTCTAGGGGCTAAAATATACATCTCAATACTTTTAATATGTCACCTATTGCTGTCATTTGAGGTACTTACAGTGAGCCCTTATTGTTCCCTCCTGGGAATGTGTAGTGGAAAAACCTAGACACTTTTGTGAAGAGATTGCAAGAACGTGGGGGTGGCATGGGAAGGAAGGGACTAGACCCTTCAGGTCCATTCAAAGGCTGCCTTTGGGAGACTGTCCTGGGAAATCTCAGTGTTTATTTAGTCCTTTGCATATACAGTGAGGGTGCAGATGTTATGAGCTTCCTTTATTCATGGTAAAATGCTTGATTAGCCTTGGATAAACAAAGACATTGCAAATCATTAATCAGTACCCAGAACTATGACAAATACAAGGCCATGAATAAAACCACCCCAAGTCCATTATTCAGCAGTGGATCATTTCATAATCAACCCTCCTTAAGTCCCTAGGCAAAAGACTTAGGTGCTCTGAAAACCCTTAGTCTGAGTATCTTTATTGGCCATGAGATTTTCTCTTCTGTGAATTTCCTATTCATTTTTCTATTTATGTAGAAATTAAAACTTTTAATGTGGTTAAATCTATCATGAATTTCCTTTATAGTTCATGTTCTTGTGTTAAGAAAAAAAATGTGCACATACACACACAGACTATATATACATACATTGTTGCTCCAGAAGGAGGGGGTTCCCTGGCTGGGGCAAGTTCCCTATGAATTTGATGAGACTGAATAAAGGGAAGGGCAAGGAATTGGGGGTTTTAAAAGGGATATCACGTTTATTCCCATGGCAGTTGGTCTCAGTCTCTCCTAGCTTCAGCACTGCTGACTCCTATTCCCTAGTGCAGGCTTAATCCTCTCCTAGCACTGGGAACTTCCCTCTGCCAGCCTCCCTCTCTACTAGTTCTTCCTCAGGCTTCCCTTCTCCATTCTCTCCTGTTCTCATGGCTCCTACCTTCCCCGCTTGCACTGCTCTCTGCCTGCTCTCCCAGTACTCCACTTTCCCACCCCTAGCACTGGGAGGAACTCTGTGGGTGGGTCTCTATGGTGACTGGTGGACACCTGGCCAATTACATACCAGGAACTGAGGAGAGGACAGAATGGGTGTCTCCTCTCTGCCATTCCCCTGGGCTGGTACTCCAGTGACTGACCAGTGCTCTTTCCCGGGTAAACATCCTGCCACTCTCATAAGTATGCAATGCAAAGCAGACTCTTTTATATATATATACAGTGGGCACTATTAAGCCCAGGCAGGAATCCTGGTTAGAAATTTACATTTTCTCCACACACACATATATATGTATACATATATATATATTCATTTTGGACATAACAATAATTTATATTCTAGAAGGTTTAAAATTGTTTTTTTCCATAGGTATTTAATTCATATAAAATCAAATTTTCTGTGTAGGCATATAATTTAACTTTTCTTCCTCCATTTGGAGAGCCATTGTTTACTATCAATAATTTAAAAGTTCACTCTTTTTACCTGGATCTGTAATGCCACTTATGTTGCATACCAGGTATGCATGTCTAAATCTGTTCTGGGTTCTGGTCTATCAATCTATTTGTCTACCCAGATGCAGAAACATTTTGGCTATTCCTGGGCCTTCATTCTTCTTTATTGATTTAGGATGAGCTTATCAAGTTCGGTGAAAACCCTGTGGGGACTTTGATTGGAATAAAATTGTATTTAAAAACTCATAATTTAGGGAAACTTGACATATTTAAGATTCTCAATCTTTCACGTCATGAATGTTTACTTTGATCTTTTTTTATGTCTTTTAGAAAAATTCTGCAATTTTTTTCTTAAAAACCCTAAAACCCAAAGCATATTAGCTACTTTGTAGTTTTCTTTGTTGCTGTGAATAGGATATTTAAAATACTTACATTTTGATTGTTGGTGGTAGACAAACACACTATTGATTTATGCATACTGATCCTATGTTGAAGAAATATTGTTGAAATATCTTTTTAATTCCAGTAGTTTGCCATATTTTCTTAAATTTTATATATAGACAAACATAACTTCTGTGAATAATGAAATTTTGTTACTTCTTGTGTAACCCTTATATCTCTTATTTATTTTCTTGCCTTATTACTCTGGCTAGGACCTCTAGCATAATGCTTAATGGTAGTGATGGTGGGATCATCTTCTCTTTGTTCTTATTTTAAAGAGAAGACTTCTAGTGTTCCATAATTAAGAATGATGTTTGACAGGGTTTTTTACTGGCATACTTTTACAGGCATACCTTGTTTTATTGTGCTTTGCTGATACTGCTTTTTTTACAGGTTGAAGGTTTGGGGCAATCCTGTGTCAAGCAAGTCTATTGATGCCATTTTTCCAATAGCATTTGCTCACTTTGTGTCTCTGTGTCACATTTTGGTAATTTTCACAATATTTCAAACTTTTTCATTGTTATTACATTTTTTTTGGTAATCTGTGATCAGTGATCTTTGATATTACTGTAATTGTTTTGGGGTGCTACAAACCATGGCCATATAAGATGGTGAACTTATTCAATAAATTTGTGTGTTCTGACTGCTCCACTGACCGGGTGTTTCCTTTCTCTCTCTCTGTCTCTCCTCAGGATTCCCTATTCCCTAAGACACAACAATATTGAAATTAGGCCAATTAATAACTTTACAATGGCCTCTAAGTGTTCAAGTGAAAGGAAGAGTCACATGTTTCTCACTTTAAATCAAAAGCTAAAAATGATTAAACTTAATGAGGAAGGCATATTGTAAGCTGAGACAGGCTGAAAGGTAAGCCTCTTACACCAACCAGTCAAACTGTGAATGCAAAGGAAAAAAGTTCTTGAAGGGAATTACAAGTGCTGCTCAAGTGAACACATGAATAAGAAAGCAAAACAGCCTGATATGGAGTAAGTTTTAGTGGTCTGAGTAGAAAATCAAAGCAGCCACAACATTCCCTTAAGCAAAGCCCTAATCCAGAGCAATGCCCTAACACTTCAATTCTATGAAGGCTGACAGAGGTGGGGAACCTGCAGAAAATCTGGAAACTAGGAGAGGTTGGTTCATGAGGTTTAAGGAAATAATCTCTCTTCATAAAGTAAAAGCACAAGGTGAAGCAGCAAGTACTGATATAGAAGTTGCAGCAAGTTATCAAGAAGATCTAAGATCATTAATGAAGGTGGCTACCCTAAACAACAGAGTTTCAACATAGAAGAAACAGCTTTCTATTGGCAAAAGATGCCATCTTGGACTGTCACAGCTAAAGAAGAGAAGTCAATGGCTGGATTCAAAGCCTCAAAGGACAGGCCGACTCTCTTGTTAGGGGCTAATATAGTTGGGGACTTTGAGTTGAAGCCAATGCTCACTTACATTCTGAAAATACAATGGCCCTTAAGACTTATGCTAAATCTACTCTTCCTGTGCTCTGTAAATGGAACAATAAAACCTAGGTGACATCTGTTTGCAACACGGTTTACTGAATATTTTAAGCTCACTCTTAAGACTTACTGTTCAGAAAAATAAGATTCCTTTCTAAATATTACTGCTCATTGACAATACATCTGGTCACCTAAGAGTTCTAATGGAGATGTACACTAGATGGATGTTGTTTTCATGCTTCCTAACACAACATCCATTCTGCAGCCCATGGATCAAGAAGTATTTTTGACTTTCAAGTTTTATTATTTAAGAAATATACTTTATAAGGCTGCAACTACCATAGATAGTGATTACTCTAATGGATTCCTCTAATGGATTTGGGCAAGGTAAACTGAGAAACCTCTGTGAGGGTTATACCATTCTAGATGCCATAAAGGACATTTGTGATTCATGAAAAGAGGTTGAAATATCACATTAACAGGAATTTGGAAGAAGTTGATTTCAACCCTTATGGATAATTGGGGGTGGAGGGAGATTCAAGACCAGTGGAGGGAGAACTGCAGATGTGGTAGAAACAGCAAGAGAACTAGACTTAGAAGTGGGGCCTGAAGATGTGACTGAAGTGCTGCATCTCATCATAAAACTTTAATGGAAAAGGAGTTACTACTTATGGATTAGCAAAGAAGATTTTATAGATTCTTGATATGGAATCTATTCTTGGTCAAGATGCTGTGAAGATTGTTGAAATGACGAAGGATTTAGAATATGACTAAA
The DNA here is from genome assembly GCA_032199065.1 of Smutsia gigantea. Classification (NCBI taxonomy): domain Eukaryota; kingdom Metazoa; phylum Chordata; class Mammalia; order Pholidota; family Manidae; genus Smutsia; species Smutsia gigantea. The sequence continues at coordinate 58,102 of JAVSCE010016849.1, forward strand.
TTTACTTGATAAAGCAGTGGCAGGGTTTGAGAGGATTGAAAGAAGCTCTGCTGTGGGTAAGATGCTACCAAACAGCAGCACGTGCTGCAGAGAAATTATTCATAAAAGGAAGAGTCAATCGGTGAGGCAAACTTCATTGTTAGTTCAAGAAATTGGCAGTCACTCCAGCCTTCTGCAGCTACCACCTTGGTCATTCAGCAGCCATCAGGATCTAGGCAAGAGCCTCCACCAGCAGAAAGACGAAAGGTGAACTTGCTGAAAGTTCAGGTGATAGTTATCATTCTTTAGCAGTAAAATATTGTTAAATTAAGGTATGTACATTGTTTTTTAAGACAGAATCATATTGCACTCTTAATAGACTATAGTATAGTGCAAACATAACTTTCATATGCACTGGGAAACCAAAAAATTCATTTGACTCACTTTCTTGCAATATTTCATGTATTGTGTGGTCTGGAACCGAACCACAGTATCTCCAAGGTTTGCCTGCAATGAGTTAAGGAAGTTCCCCTGTATTCCAAGTTTTCTGAATTTTTAAATTTTTAAAAATCACTGAGTGCTTTTCTCTGTGGCTGTAAGAACAAACACCGGCTTTTCAACCAGAATGTACTATATGGTAAGTTTAGTTCTAGGCAGATACACATAATCAAGTCTCTTTGTAGCAGAAGAGATTTGAAGAGAGGAAGCTGGAACTTACATCTCCATATCCACTGAACTTGAAGACCTCCTCTGGTTACCCACTACCTCTCCAAAAGTCCTTCCCATGTTCTGTAGCTCAGGGAGTTGGAGAGATCTCACTGAATCTATGTTGGATCAGAATCCTCTAGTGCCTCCTACTGGTACTGTATAACATGGAGTTAAAAAAAGGTCTGTCTAATCTCCTTCTGGGTAGCCCTTAGGACATGGCCGAGGACCTGTTTTTGGTACTATCATGGTCCCAGGTGTTCCTTCCTGAATGCCACCAAGTTGCCTACAGCCTTGCTCTGAATGTGGTGTCCAGAGCTGAAATCATCACTGTAGGTCTGAATCTAATATTGTTAGATGGAGAACACTCCTTTCCATAACTAGATCTTCTTATCTTTTACAGCCTAAGGTTCCATTAGCTTTTTCACAGTAGTAGTGCCCAGTGACCTTGCCATTTAAACAAAGTCCTTGTGCCTTTCCTCAGTACAGCTCCTGACTTATGATCTCTCTGTGTGGTTGGGTGATTAGAACCAAGGGCAGGTCCTTACACAGACCTTTTGTTATACTGCATCACATTAGATGCAACCTTTCAAAATCTTTTGGATCTATATTCTGTTATCCAGCTATACAATGCCCCACACAGCTCTGTGTCCTTCACAAATTAGATAAACTCATATCCTCACCTGAGCCATTACTGAGAATGTCAAACAGGACAGGGCTGATGATAAAGCCCTGAGGCTTGCCGGTTGTGGGTGCTAGTAGGATGGCCTAGTCATGTGTGACAAGCAAACAGAAATTTGGAAATGGAGCTTGGGTGAAAAACATAGAGTAGACATTTAGATTTGGGAGTCATTGAGATTTGGGAGTCAATGAGCTGAAACAATGGAAATGGATAATCTAGAGAAGAGAGATAATAGAAGACAAAGGCCAGAAATTTGGAAGGGGAAGGGGAGCTACAGAAGGCAGAGAAGGGGGAATCAAAGATGTAGGACAGGAACTAGAGAGTCCAGGGTTGTGGCAACCAAGAGAGGAGACATGTGTAAGGAGAAGGGTCAGGTAGGGCTGCAGAGATGGCCTGAGAAAAGGCCATCTGTGTGTGTGTGTGTGTGTGTGTCCGGGGGATGGTGGAAGGATTAGAAGAAGATTACATCCCAGTCCAACTCCGAATGGTGGTGTTGGTAATGTCTTTTTTTTAAAGCCAAGTGATGAGTAAACAGGTGTTTATCATATAATTATTTACACTTTTTTGAATGCAGGAAATATTCATAGTAAGTTTTTTCCCAAAAACAGTGATTGGGTAGTATGGAAGTAGAAATGTGGGGAATAGATTAAAAAAAAATGAAATTGCAGTGGTGAAAAAGCAAGAGAGAGAGTAAAAGCTCACAGTGTACCAGGGTGGAGGTCATGGTCCTATTTATAGGATGAGGGGAAGATGCCTGTGGAGAGAAAGGGCTTCATTTTGGGGTAAAAGAAAGTAATTGATAGACTCAAAATTCTGGAGTGGCGCAAAGGGGAGAGGAGTAAGAACTCAGGCACAATAGCTAAAATGTGTGATAAAGAGATGAGATGATACAGGCAAACTCCTGGCTACGGCAAAATCACAATAATGCCGGCTGGCTGAACGGATTAGAAAAATGTGATATATACAGACAGTGGATTATTAGTCAGTCTTAAAAAGGGGGAAAGTATGACACATGCCACAACATGGATGAACCTTGATGACATTACACTCCGTGGAATAAGCCAGTCTTAAAAGGACAAATACTGTGCGACTCCACTTATACGAGCTACTGACAGAAGCCAACTCATAGAGACAGAAAGCAGAAAGGTGGTCCCCAGGGGCTGCGGCGGGGGCGGGTATGGGGAGTTATAAAAAAAACCCTCAGGATGAAGATTAGACTCTGGGGCAGAAAAAAGACAAAGAGAGAAGAGAAGGGAATGAAAATAAAGCAAAGGCTTGGGGTGGGCAAGAAGAAATCTGAAGTTGTCCCTGGATGAGCCCCATGTCAGCAGAACGCTGAGCCGCACGCTGAGCGGGAGGCGGCGGTTTTGAGCCACGTCCAAAAGGGAGGCGTCCGGGACCAAGAGGAAGGGGTGGCGGGGGTGAGTGTGCTCAGCGGAGTCAGTCGCATGGAGGGGCAGTGGAGGCAGCACCACGCTGGGGGGCTTTCACCAGCTCTGCTTGGCTATGGACGAACAGAGGCGGAGAAAACAGATACGGTGCTGGTGGTGATCCTGGACTGAGGCGTCTCAGGTTGGGAGGAAGCAGCTTGAGGTGCTGACAAAGTCGGCGGGGGCAAGGCACACTCTGCCCGTTTGGGAAAGGTCTCCAGGTCGCTCTGGGGACCAAATCGTGAGGATGCAGGGAGACCCGGCACTTACAGGCTGCTGTAAGATCTGAGCCTGCCCTGGCCCCACAGACTGCAACTGGGCCCCTAGGGCTGGTCTGCCTCTAGGGAGCCCCCAGCAATGGGGCGACACCCGTAATGTAACAGGTGCGGAGGAAAATTCTTACACATTGATTGGCTTGTGAAAGAAATCTGCAATGCTAGCTTTCAGGGCAAGTCTAAAGGGTCTTCAAGATAGTTGTACACAGTTTTCATATGGACAATGAGATATTATGGTTTGTATTCAGTCTTCATAGCAGGAAGTAGCCTGGGACACAGAATTTACCAACTTATTTTAACTAGACTTTAACTGCCACAGAAGCTGCTATGTAGTAATGACGGCAAATCACATGCCCTATTTCTTTCCTGTAAAACCTTCAGCCAAAAACCTCCCTGCTGCTCTCCTGCATAGTTTTGCTCTTTGTTATTAGGGATTACATTGAGGGGGCCAGATTGGGGAATGCTGTAAATTTTACCAGCATTTGGGAAGGAGCAATTTAACACATTGAAAGGTGTTAAAAAATTATAAATCTCCAGATTGCATGACCAAGAGGATTCAGTTCCAAATTTACTGTCCCCAGGAATGGTTTTGCTTAAGAAGAGCCAAACTGGCAGTTATTCTGACAGCACAATAATGTAAGGGAGTTGGAAACTATTGCTCCAGGGAGGGTTTTAGAAAGGCAAGCCAGGCAGCTAACTGGCCTCAAGACTGGCCAAGGTAGCTGGGGGCTCTGAGTCCCACTTCTGAATTTTCTATGTGACTGAATGTCTTAGTAATTCAAAGCCTCTTAAAGCACACATTTATTCATCTTGCATCCCCTGAGGCTGGCATGTATATGCGTGCTTCATGGATTTAATATAGAATGAGTCACCAGTGGAATAGAAATTAGGTGGCCCCATGATAGGACAAAATATTTACATTTGAGATCATTACCTCCTGGTTTCTGCCTTATTAGGGAAAGGAGAAGTACCACGACGGTTGGAACAGTGTTTAAGAAGAGCCTATGTGCTGGAAGCAGCCTGCTGGGAGTAAATCCCTGCTCCACTGCTGAATAGACCCAGTGAACTGTGGTATCCTCATCTGTACAGTGGGGACCATATACTCGTACCTCCTTAGTGGATTATTGTGACAATGAAATGAGAGAATACAGGCAAGGTCCCTGGCATACAGCAAAAGCACAATGCAAGGGAGTTTCTTAGCTGTTAATATTACCTTTTCCCAGAGTCCTCTCAAAGGCTCACTTCTCACCTTCTCTTGCAGCTTGAGGTTTTTCTAAGTGTACTGTGTATGCAGGGTGCCACTGCTCACAGAGAAGCCATGGGGATTGGGTAATCTACAGAAACTAGTGCAGGGTTCAGGCCACCACACAACCTCAGTACATGCCTACTGAAAGAATGCTGAAAGAAATTTTCTCTCAATCTCTGGGATTACAAAACATACAAGTTAGTTTTATTAAGCAACTGATTTTAAGATTTGCATATGGGCCATAGAATGGTTGGATTCTGAAAATACAATAATTCACTGAAATTAATGAAAGCTTCTGGAGGTCACTGGTTCTCCAACTTCACCAGATAATTGTCTTCTGGTGAACTCAAAAATTTGTGAAGAGTCAGGATCTGCAGATCTGGAAAGAGTGCCTTTGTATTTGAAACCAGTCCCGCGGGTGGCTCTGAGGCAGCACTCCAGGGTGGCCATAGGGCCTCTGCTGGGAAACTATGGGTGACTTAAAAATGTGACGGGTGCTCATCTACAGGAAAGCATCTCTTTGTTCTTTTACTTTCAGGTTCCTTCTTTTTTCTCCAGTGGGTAAAAGAATAATAGGATTGAAATCACCTTCATTGGCTGGGCTAGGAGGATGTGGGCCCATGCAAGTCTTGGTGCTGGACAAGTACTGGCAGGCTAAAAGGATTTGGCACGAAGATCTCGAGCTATTTGGATGCACTATGTGCCTGAAAATCATCCTGAAGGGCTATACCTTGGGATTGTTATGCTAGGAAACTGTTTCTCAGTCTGATATTTCAGGACTGCATTTTCTCCTTCAGGACTGCAGGAAAAGAAATTTTCTGAAATGCTATTATACATAATCCAAAATCCAAGACAATGTAATGTGAACCGAAGCATACGACCGGCAGCCACTCTCCAAGTCCAAGAAGAATGTGTCCAGATCAGCTCTGAAAGTATATTCCTGGGAAATAACTGCTAGGCCCATCATTCTGCTGGGGAGATGTTTCTGTGTCTTTCTATGATTTTTCAAAGGAATTAAACTCCCTCTGAATCTAGACTTGGCATTTAACCTCCAGTTGAGGCCCTCAGTCTGCCCCATCATGACACACGGTGCTCCATGGCATCTTTCCCTGCTTCTCCACTAATCTGTTGTTGTAAATGTTGCCTTGAAAGGGTCTTAAGATTCAATTATTAATCAGAACCAATTTAACAGGCTGTTGATGCCAGGAATGATATTCTTTCAATTTGCAAAGCTGGGATAAGCTGATTGAGGAGAATGGTACTATTTCACAGGAAATACATTAAGCTTCCCATGCCTGCCTAAAGAGCTTACTGAGGTTCACAGGAGTGCAGAGAAAGGTGTGTTTGGGTGGGTATGTTAGTAGTCAGTGGAGAGTAATTATGAGGAACTTATAAACCATTGCAGCCTCAGTTTAGATAAAGTTTTCTTAACCTGGAAGGAAGGGCAAGTTGCTATAAATCTCATTTCAAATGCAGCCCCACAAACATTATTGATACAAATGTGCTACAGAAATGATATATTCTGTGCTTAAATCTGCTTTATACCCTTTGTTCATACTAAAGCTGTGAGAAGCTACAAGCTCACTAATGATCTTTTGAGGCGCCAGACTTCAGACAGGAGGGTAGTAAGTGACCTAAATCATTTTCAATATACTGGAAATACAATCTGTGTTGAGTGTGAGAAGCTACGTCATTGAGCGTCGCTCATAATTAATGAACTGACCTCACCACAGACCTCTCACACTGCCCTGTGCATATCTGCGAGGTCACCTAGACATGTGATGGGTGCTCTTCTAAATGCGAGAATCTCGTTTTTAAAAAAAACTTTTAGGTTTCTTTCTTTTTTTTGTCCTGTAGATGAATGACTACTAGGTTGAAATTACCCCCAGTCCTACACTGGGACTCCCCCATCCTCACCCCAGGATTAGAATTTCACCTCTAACATTGTGTAAGAATTAAGTTGATCATCTCCAAGTCAGGGGACACAATGAGGTGCAGGCAGAACCAGCTACATAATTAGGCACAGTGCTAGATGAAAATTCATAAAGCAAAGGAAAGTGCCATCAAAGGTATTCAAATACAAGACTTTTTCCTTGTCTCCTGTGGCCTCTTTCTCACCTTGTCATGTATTTGTTGGTTTTACTCTTATTTTCCTTTTTTCATTGTGGTAAAATACACATAACATACAGTTTGCCACCTTAACCTTTTTTAAAGTTACATATTACATGTACACCTTGTGCATTTTAAGTATATAGTTCAATGGTATGAAATACATTCACATCATTGTGCGACCAGCACCATCATAGTGTTTTTTAATTTGCTGCTTCATGTCATTCTAAATAAAACTAAAATTTTAAATTATTAACATGAATTTTGTAGTTCATTTTTACACTGTGCGATGCCAGCTTTAAATGCAAGTACCAGGGCATTTAACTCGTCTGGCCAATCATTGAAATCACATGCTTTGTATTTTGTCCCTGAAGGATGCCTTGAGCTGGCCAGAGGAGACAAACACAGACTGAGGAAGGCTGGGAAGGGAAAGAGAGGTCCTCAGTCGCAGAGAGGGCTCAAGGTTTCTGGCTGGGAGCGTTGCCCTGGAATGGGACTACTTCAGGAGCCCCCACCCTGGGTGCCACTCAGGCCTGAGGGCTGGTATCTGTGACCCACAGCAGTCGGATGGCCCCCAGGGTACTGCACCCTCTGCACTAGGAAACTGGATCAGGGATGGGCGATGGGTCCACCCCTCATCAGGCTCTGGCCTCCTGCCCGACTGCCCACCAGGCATCTTGCGGCACTGCCAGTCCTGGGTGGCCGGCCACTGCTGAGCCCTGCCCCGAGATGCTGTAGGACGGGTGCACCCAAGCACGACCTCCACTGGAGAACAGGACAAGGGAAAAGAAAGAAAGTCAGTGCTTCCTCCCATTCCCAACTCCCCACAACATTCTTCCCGACAGAGGGACATCTGGAAAGAGCGGATCTGTTCTTGGGACAGAAGCCCTCTCTGCTCTTTGCTATAGCTCTACTTTCCCCACTTCTCCCGCCTCCCCTTCCTGCCAACTCGGGGCTGTCCTGGCGCTTTGCCTGGACCCCACCGCTGGGGGCAGCAGGCTGCACTCCTTCTGGACTCAGTTAAAACTCGACATTTTTGTGGTTTCTTTGGATTTCCTTTGCCGCTCCCCCCTTTTTTGCCTCCCTTCTGTCCCCCACTGCCTGAGGGAGGGGAGATGGGAGATCTGTTTTTAACTTATGCTTTCCGGTGCATTACGGTGGCAGGATGCCTGTGGTGAGGCTCTTTGAGCTCCTGGTGTGGGGGTGCCGTGCCTGCTGTACAGGACTGGGGGGGGCCCTAAAAGAAGAAAGGAGAGAGAGGAAGGGACAAAGCTGGAGAAAGTCACAGAAGCACAGAAAATATGGGGAAGAAAGTACGGGAACAGGCAAGGGGAAGATGGGCAGCTGGAAGGAAGGACGGGAGCCTGCTCTGCGCCCATGGCAGCGGGAAGAGAAGCCTGAGCGGGTGAAGCTGCCGGCGCGCAGACGGCTCTGTGCACGTGGGTCCACACGCGGCTGGGAATCCCAGACGGTGGCAGGGCCGTCGGCACCGCGTCTCCTCCTCTGCTCCGGTCACAGCCTTGAAAATGTGACTTTGCATGTCAGTCTTCTCAGAGCACATCCAGGTGAATTAGCACCCTGAGAAGAAGGTGTGGGTGTTCTGGAGAGCACGGGGCTAGGGGTGGGGATGGGAGTTCGAAGGAACGGAAGACCAGCGGCAAGTCCCTTCGGGCAAAGGGACTCAAGAGTGGTGCTCAGGAGAGCTGGGGCTTTTCACGTACAAGAATCTTCACAAAGATGAACTCTTCTTTTCTAGGGTGATCAAGACAGAGACCATACAGCCAGGTGTACTCACAGCCTCCAGGTCTGAAAACACTTACCTCCTAGCAGTACCATAATGAACCAGCCCCTTGGGTCCTGTTGAGAGAGCACTGCTAAATTTCTAACCGTTGGAAAAGGGAGAAGAAAGGGCGACTTGCTTATGGACTCCCAGCCGAAAAGACATGCAGTTCCCTGGTGAGCCTGGCGCACCATGCGACAGTCCAGACTCACAAGAAGCCACAGTCTCCTGTTCTTTCTGTTCTCCTTGTAATTAGTATCTCTTTCTGGAGGAAGTTTCCACTTGGGTTTATGATACGGACTTCACTGACATTTTCCTCACAGTGGCAGCAAAAACTAATTTGCCAGGGAAACAATATGGCCCCTTTCAAAGTCCTGGAGTACTGTTATATTTATTGAGATCTCTTTCCTGGCTGGTGAGACATGAGAACAATCTTCAGCTCCGATTCCAGAGAGCAAGCTAAACTGTGCTAGCAAAGATAGCCCTTCTCTTCCTAGAGCAGCATTCCCCCAAATGGTGGTCTGTGGGTTGTCCACGTTAGAATTACATGGAATGATGGTTAAAAAATGAGATTTCTGCATCCCTACTGAAGAACTACTAAATCTCTGTGGGTAAGGGGTCAGGACCTAGATTTTAAATAAGCTGAGTTTGTAATCATATATATACTGATATTTGTGACTCAATGCTTGGGGCAGTGGTTCTCAAACTTGAGCGAGCCTCAGAATCACCTGGAAGTCTTGTAAAACACAAATGGCCAGGCCCCACTTGCAGAGGTTCTGATTCACTAGGTTTGGGGTGGGGCCTGAGAACCTGCATTTCTAATAAGCTCCTGTGTGATACAAGATGCTGCTGGGGTGGGGACCCACACTTTGAGAACCACTGGGTTAGAACAATTAAAACAATTTAGTTTTGTGTCAGTCAGGTGCAACCTACTTACTGCTCTTGGGAGGCCCCGAGGATCAGCGTGGCAGGCAGTGATGGGGGACTTGTTTCTGTTCCTCTGGGAGCTGAACAGCTGGGTGAGGAGCACAGGGCCGCCTGGACTCCCAGCCAGGGTCCTGGGGGCAAACGTGGGTTGGTGTGTGTCTGCCAGATAAGCAGGCCTCGGGGGATGGGCTCTTCAGACTCTCAGGAGTTCAGTTTGGTTTCAGTGATGCTGCAATGGGGTTGTAGGTCTGTTCTAGGGTGAGACGTGAAGGGTTGGCCAAATCTAGCCAGTAGAGCCCAGAACTAAACTGGAATAACCAGAAGCAAAAAAGGCAGCAAAGTTCTCATTACCATGGCAGACAGTGGGCACGGTCACATGGCAAAAAGCCACCAGGCCTCCTGGCTGACATCAGGGGTCTCAGGCCACAGATGTTTCCTTTCTTCCATCTACAAAGTGTTTCAGGCTGAGGCCTGCACAGACCGCCGTGGTGGTGTGGTTCAGGGACTGCCCACAGGGCCTTTAGGTCCCCAGATGCCTGCAGTTACCAATACGGCCACTAGAGGTCTCAGCAGGCTAATCACTATCCTGGGACGCAGCCCAAAGGGCTTGGAAGCAGCCTGGAGGGCCCCCCCCACCATCCCCTGGGCCCTCCAGCAAAGGGAAAAGTAAGGTGAGACCATGGCTTCTGCCTGCTTGTCCAGTATCCTCAACGTGACAACCGGCCTTGCCTGGCTGCCGAAGGAAGCCACTTCCCTCTTCAAACAGTGCTGTAGTGGCCACGGGAGAAGGAATGGACACACAGGCAGTGATGCTGCCAAGAAGGGGCCTGCAGGCCCTTACCACAATTTCCAACAGCTTCTCCCTCCAAAGGACATGGTGGATTGGCATTTTCCAATCTTATGGGAAGTGCCATGCAAATGCAGCTCTAAGAGTCCTCTCACCCAACCCTTCCAGCCAAATTTCCTGCTTCCACAGCCCCTATTCCACCAGAATTCTGAAACTGAAATTCTATCCCACTAATATGTTCTGAGGTCATGCCTCCTTGCAGTGTTACATTTCATCCAGAGCATTAGAACCTAAAAGGGAACAGGCGATTACCCACCTCTGTAATTTGCCCCACCCCACCATATTCTGCCCTGCTCTTCCCACCCAACTTTGAATTAGCATCAGATACAAGGAAGACGGCTGCAGACCAGATGGGCTATTTTGGATAAAGCTGTATGTTAAGCCAAACTTGCTATGTGGAAACCAAAATGGGCCAAACTGTTAAACCAAGTGGTATTTGTTGCTTTATAAAAAAGATTCATCATAAAAATGCCACAGATTTACAACGGAAAAAAAAGCTCTGTTAAAATGACATTGCATATTTGGTTAATATTGGTATGGTATTTCTATAATTTTATGTAAACAAGGGGTGTATCTCAAAACTTTGCTGGAAGCTGGCATGTGTGGGTCTCTACTCTGGCCTTTTGGCTTTTAAATTATTCTTGGACTGCCTCAGACTTTCCTGGTCCTATAAACTCAGTAAGCAGTACAGGGAAAGGAAAAAATGTATAACCTTTCACATACTGGGTCTGGTGTTCTGGGAAGGAGAGCAGTAGATATCAACCAGATAACCCCAAACTGCAGAACTCAGCCTGTCTGAGATGACCATGCCTGGAGCTCACCACATCCACATCAGTTTCACCGTTCTGTGTAAAGGGGGTAGGTTACTCACTTCTCATCTGCACCTTCTCCCTCCCTCCCTTGTCCTTCTTCAGTTAGTAATGCAGACTCATAGGGCTCTTGTTTGTATGGCTGTCTCCGTTTGCACAGCCTGACTATAACATTACTCATAATCCTAGAGTGGGAAATGAACACTGCTGGGAGGAAACTGCATGAAAAACAGCCTGAGGGTAGGAACAAACTTAGCATCATGTGTGAAATCAGCTGTTCTCAAACTCGTTTTACAGAGGAGGATCCCGAGGTCCACAGAGCCACAGTGACGTTCCCAAGCTCAACTGGATGTTTAGCGGCAGAGCCAGGACTGGGACCTGTGGTCCTTTTTTAGGATGTAGGCTCCTCCACTTTCATTCACTTTTAAGAAGTTGTGTATGATGTTCATTCTCAGAGAGAAATGAGCTGCAACATGCACTGATAAGACACTCCACTAGAAAGAGGGGGACCAAGTTTTAATCCAGGCTCTGCCCCAACTTGGACAAGTTACTTTCCCTCTTGAGGCCTCAGTCATTTTCTAGGAACTAAAGGGTTTGGAGCAGGGGACCCATCACTAAGGACCCTTCTTCCCCTGCAGAATTGTGTGTGTGTCTAAATGCCAGGTTGGGGTCTCAACTCGGAGGGGCTAAGGGGTGCTCATTCACATCTCACGGGAGCTCCTTCCACAATCTTGTTATCTCTAACAAACTTGGAACGTTGCCTCGTAACTAATTTCCATTCAATACACGTAAGTACAACTGAGAACAAGAGGCAGTTCCAACTCCGAAAAGGCGGTTAGGTGGGGAAGGCTGTGCAGCAAGGTAGGATCTTTCTGTAAATGTTCCAGGTACACTCTTTGGCACAAATTCCTCCTCTTCAGTTTATTTATTCTGTAAATCTAATTGATTACATATTGATTTACTTGAAGTGGAAATATGGTTTATGTAGATTCAAGGAACATCAAAAGGGTGTGTGTATGCCATGAGCGGGCCAATACCACCCATACTTAGCTTAAAAACCATTATCCATTCTCCTTCATAAGCCCAGGCTTGTTCAGTATATGTATGCATGTCCATCATATACATACGTACACACAGAAAATGATAAATAAGATCACCACTTTTCTCCATGGCTCATTTTAGTCCTGTTCCACGGCACCGTGGTCTTTATTTTCACATAGCCCCCACTTCTACAGAGACTCACAGAGCAAACCTCTGTTCAGGCTGGTGGCCCCAGAGCACTGCATAGCAAAGGCGTGCCCTTGGTGCCCACAGCTGGCATGGAGAAGCCCACACATTTGTAGTATGTTGCAGTGAGAACCTGAGTACACGCCTGGAGTCCTAACAGCTGATCATGGGAGGACGCACTGTCAGAAACATAACGCATTCCCCAGGGGTCCCCACTCCTCCCTAGGGAGCTGCCAGGCGGACAGCAGCAGGGCTCCGGCCCTTAGGCTGGTGCCAGTGATTGTGGGAGGGCGCAAAGACAAAATCAGGAGCAGAGCCATCAGATCTGTGGCTTAAAAGGCACGGTTCATGCGGCCCAAGCGCCAGGCGGCGGAAGCGGGAATCCCCCACGAAAACATGCAGGCAGAAGCGGGAAGCGCAGCTGGGCCCGCGGGAGCCATGCTCACACTCACGCGGTGCGGTCTCACACTACCTTAGTTTGCTTTACGCATTTCCATCATCTGAGAGTTTGGGAGGGAAAAACAGAATGGTTAAAGGTAAAATAAATGAAGAGCTTGTACTTTATTTTTAAAGACTAAAAACAACAGCCTCATCCCGACCATCCCATGGCTCTTGTGCAGACAGACACGCATGGTGACCCACAGTGATGAAAACACGGTTCTGAGAGCACTGCGCCTTCAGATCTCGGTTCTGCCACTTGCTAGCTATGTGACTGTGGGCTGTGCCTCAGTTTCCTCATCTGTGAAATGGGCCTGATGGTAGGTAGCACTTACCTCATATGATTGTGGTGAGGATGGACTGAATTATATGTGTGAAGTACTTGGAATAATCCTATTCAATATTAAGCATTATCGAAGTATTAGATATTGTTGTTATTTTTATCTTTGGCTTCCTCAGGCAATACCACCCAGACTAGGGATCAAAAATTTACAGAAAGCCAAGGATTCAGAGAGAATTTTAGATGCTCAATAAGGAAAATAATAGAAGAAATCAAAACATTCAGGAGAAAAAAGCATAGTTAGAAGTGCCTGCACTGAGTGATGGTTTTGTGGGTTGCTATAATTCTTTGAGGGCATCATTTCAAATTCCAAAGAAATTCCAGGTAGCTTTTAAAGAAAGATAAATGAAAACCAATTGCATATACATGATCAATTAGAACCCTGAAGGCCTGGACAATTCAAGGCTATGCACACATTGCCAGGTATACTCTTTGATTGATGGCGTCTTACCAAAAAAACCTTTTTAAAATTGAAGTATAGTTAATATGCATTATTATATTGGTTTCAGGTATACGACATAGTACATAGTACAGTAACACACATCAGATGCTCACCATAATATGTGTGGCTACCAACTGTCACTGCACAAAGGTATTATAATACTGACTATATTGCTTTTCATCTTCATGACTTATTTTATAATTGGATTTTGTCCCTCTTTATCTTCTTTATCTGTTTCACTCATACCCTTCCTCATGGCAACCACCGGTTTGTTCTCCATGTTTATGAGTCTATTTCTGTTTTGTTTGTCCATTTGTTTTATTTTCTTTTATTCCACATATAGTGAAATCATATGGTGTTTGCCTTTGTCTGTCTTATTCACTTAGCATAATATCTTCTAGGTCCATACATCTTGTCACAAATGGTAAGATTTCATTCTTTTTTATGGTTAATATCCCATTGTAACCTTTTCTTTATTCACTCATCTATTAATGATACTTCAGTTGCTTCCATATCTTGGTTATTGTAGATAATGCTGCAATAAACATAGGGGTGCATATGTCTTTTTGAATTACTGATTTTGTTTCCTTCAGCAATTACCTTTTGAAATTATGGCATCTTGTGTTAAAAAAACTTTTTTTAATTGAAGTATAGTTAATATGCAACATTATACTGGTTTCAGGTGTATAACATAGTAATTCAACAGTTATATACATCACAAAATGCTCACCACAATAAGTGTAGTTACCAACTGTCATTAAAGGTATTACAATATTATTGACTATATGACCTATTAATATTGACTACATTAATTATATCAATTAATATTGTATCAATTCATTATATCAATTGATATTGACTATATTAATTCCAGAAGTGGAATTAACTGGATCATGTTATTTCTATTTTTAATTTTTTGAGGACTCTCCATACTGCTTTCCATAGTGGCTGCACCAGTTTGCAGTGTTATCAGCAGTGCATGAGGGTCCCCTTTTCTCCACATCCTCGCTGACATTTGTTATTTCTTGTCTTTATGATACTATCTCTTCTGTCTGTTGTGAGATTATAGCTCACTGTGGGTTTGATGTGCATTTCCCTGATGATTAGTGATGTTGAGTACCTTTTCATGTGCCTGCTGGCCATCTGTATGTCTTCTTTGGAAAAATGTCTATTCAGGTCCCCTGCCCATTTTTTTAAATGGGATTATTTGTGTTGAGTTATATGAGTTCTTTATATGTTTTGGATATTAGCCCCTTATCAGACATATCATGTGCAAATATACTGTCCCATATGTCAGGCCAGATAGCATCTTGCATTTTTGAACTGGCTTCCCTCAGTGCCTCACACTGAAAACTGCTTAGAAGTGCCAGGTAAGGACAAGGGTGGGCTTGAGTACCCAGTGGTTTACTGAGTCAGGTAGGAGCACAGACTTCTTCTCTCCATTCTTTCCCAGAACCATCCATCAGCTTTGGCCTCACCTGGCAGGATATCGTGGTCAAGCAGGAAAGAACGGCACTTGGTCCTCTCCTGGCGTCTCTCCTTCGCTTGTTACCGGACTCTGTCACTTCTCATCATGGGGGAGAGAATTCCCAGGATGGACGCGCTAGTGCTCTCCTCTGTCACTCTGTCTCCTCACGCCCTTTCTCACTTCCTCAAGGCACAGAGAATTGTGTGGCCCTCTTTGGGGTGTGAGCATTGGGTAAAGCGATGTGATTGTTAAAGACGGGAAGCTGCATGCTAAAAGCATTATTTCCAGTGAAAAACTGAAAGCAACACTGGCAGTCCTCAGTGGGTAGAGGACAGAAGGAGAGAAGGACAAGGAACTTGACAGCCTCCCCTGCCTGACCTCTTCTGAGTCAGAGGCTGCTTCTGCAAAGCGCGCTCACCCCTGAAGCACAGACACCATGGTGGTGGTGTTTCCAGCCAGGTGCATTTCCCCACCAAGCAGGGCGTGTGCTTTTGTGCCCATCTGAGGTGCCCAGCCAGAGTGTGGCACACTGGGAAGGCCTCTGCTTCAAGCTGGGTTTTGGCCTGGATGAAATCCACAGGGGTAAACGTGCCCGTGAACTGAGTTCTCTAGCTGCCAGTTGGGCTGCAGGCTCCTAAAAGCTGAGTTGGGGTTTTTCTTTCTTGGGAAGCCTCTCACAATGTCAAGTACACCAAGCACAGCACGTCCCCTCCTGCAGGAGCGGGTTGGGCTGCCAGTGACAGTGGCTTCATTTGCCTGGCTGTTTACAGATGTAGGCTGAGATCTTTCCCAATCACAGCATTGGTTCAAGGACACAGATGACAGCGCTTGGACTCCAGAACACAGAGAGGACCCTTGATCTGTTCCACACCTTTTTGAAGGGATGCTACTTATGTCATCAGAATGTTGCTTAGGCCAAAGTACAAATGGGAGAAAGGGGCAGAAGCAAAGGGCTTTCCAACCAGGAAAAGGAGGTCTAATGAGATGAGGTATGCAGAAACAGAGACATTTAAACAATTACCAAACAATTAGCCAGTATAACTAGGATGGAAAATACAAGATGATTTCAAAGGGAATCATTTCAAATGAGTTATTCTTTCGTTTTGGAGGGCTTTCATTCCACACCATCCAGAAAGTCTTTATGTTAACAGAAGAGAGGCAGTCACACTTTTCCTGTTGATGGGACAGGCAGTGCTGCATCTCCTGGAAGGTCAATATGCCCATCAGGCCACAGGGCCATAGCTGGAGGGCTGGAGCCCTCGATGGCAGCGAAGATGGCCATGGCACCAGCATCCTGACCAGTGTGAGCCTCGGGAAAGAATCCCATGGCAGTGGTTCTGTTCTGGGTCCCAGCGCCCAGTCCTTTCCCAGGTCCCAGGTGTAAGCTGTCAGGCTGTTTCAGCGGGTAACCCGTGTAGGAAAAAAGCCCAAACAATGGGTTCTGCTACTAGACAAGGGGCTGTTGCCTGAGTAATCTTTGGAATATTTTGATGTTCTATGCTCTGTCTTCGCTGCATAGTCAGGTCTGAAGGTAAACCTCTCCTGGGTCCCTCTGAGCCCTGAGTACTGTCCCACACACCATACGGGTCATATCCCAGTTGAGACTGAGGCAAGGGACATACTTCATGCACATTTTCCTGGAGGATGGAGAGGATTCCTCAGAGAAAAGGAATAGTACCACCCCTTCCAAAAGGCAGCTGCGGCCTGGTGCTTCCATGCACATGCTCTTCTCTTTGCTATAGACACAGACAGGTCTTTCCCATCACTGCTCATACTGGGCACATGTGACTGTTCAGAGGGCTCACTGAGTACATGAGTTCTTCTTACAGTGGTAGATCCACTAATGGGCTGAGTTTACACTTGTTAAAGAATTTTATCTTTATCTCCAATACTCAAAATATAGAAATGGACATAGCCTCTATGTTTCCATTTGATTTACTCACACTTGAGTGAAAAGCTGTCTCATTCATTTGAAACTTTATAAAAACCATCCCAAATGTCCCTCTGAGTAAGTATTCTTTTTGTATCTGGGTGATCTGTCAAGCCCTGGGAGTCTGGGTTCCATAGTCTAATTTCCCACTCCCTGGGTGGTAGCAGATAACAGGTAGAGTGCTGAGTGTTCGCTGAGTTTTCCCCCAAAGGCATCACCTCCTGGGCCTTCAGTGGCGGAGGACAGCAATGAAAAGTACAGAAATGAAAGAGAGTCCTTGTGAAAATTATTTTTTAGTTGAGAGGCATAGTATAAGAAGAACTATAAGAAGGTGTGGTAATTTTATTGTTAGAATCAAAGAAATCTAGGCTGGATGTGACCTTGGTAGTTAATTACTTAGCCCCTGCTTCAAAGGGAAAGGCAGGCTCTGAGAGTCACAGCCTGTTGGAGGCAATCAGGGTAGGGGTAGATGGCTGACTTGTGACCCAGGACTACCCCTCCATGCTGCTCTCCACTGATGATAGAACAACAGTTTGCTAAGCAATAACGTCCACGCAGAAACATAATATGAATAATATGCCCAGCCTGCCCCCTGAGTTTAGAAAGATTTAAATAATCTCTTCATAAGCGAGCTAAAGGCAAAGTTAGGAAACTGCTTGAACTCCTCCAAAAAGATAAAAATCAAATGCTGTGTCTGGTCTGTCTCCAGGTCACTTACCCAAATTTGAATAGACTATGGACCCTTGAAAGGAAAATAATCTTCCAAGACCTATGACACATATTCTTAACCAGCACTTGAAAACATTTATTTAGGAAAGCTAACATCTCACTCTTTGCATGGGATTTCAACTGATAATTCTCACAGAAAAAAGGTGATGTTTATTTTTATACTTGGACAAATGAAAGCACAAAATTTATATGCCCGAATTAAACCCAAAGACCCCCACCTTGCCAGAAGAGTATGCCCTTGAATTCAACTGGAGGAACGGTGTCTTAGCTCGGAATTCACCTCTGCCCTCTCCACTGGGCCCACAGTGCACTTTGCCTCAGTTTATCTGCCTTTCCACTTTTGCTCCATTGGTAGCTCTTTCTTTCAAATGAATGGATTTTTTTTGTTTACGTCTTAGGATGAAGGCTTGTGCCCTGTGTTCCTGTTACCTTGTCACCCTCTCGCTCTGAGTCCTGGGTCACTTTGTGATTTTCCTAATATTTGCTTTAGATGACAATCCAGCATAATCCTGCCTTTGTAGAAGCATATGTATACATATATATATATATATATTTTTTTTTAGAAAAAAGGAATATTTATTTAGAAATAAGATAATATTAAAACCACATCCCACCATACTTTGACGTTAATGGGAGAAATGAAAGTTAAAATCATTAAGCTTCTGAAAGAAACATGGAAATATTTTCATAACCAAAGCACAGGCATAGATTTCTTTGTTTAAGTGTATTACTTAAATTGAACATAGTTGATATGCAATATTATATTGGTTTCAAATATGCAAAACAGAGTAGGACAGTACTTTTAATGACAATGCTAGTTTTCTAAAATGAAAGAGATAAGATAGAGGTTTCCAATCTGCGTCAGCCAGTGTCTGCATTTCAGGAATGAAGTTCCTTTAGTTAAAATGCACTTCAAACACCTCAGCTGGCCTCGTACGGTAGTGAAATTCCCTGTTTCACAACCTCACCAATTTAACATTGCCATCCTGTCCTCCCTCTGGGGTGACAGGTGGCTAAAAACACATTTAGGTTTTTCTCTGAAGGGGAATTTCTCTCTGCTTGACAGCCTCTCTCTGTTCCACGTCTCGCAGTCGACTAGGAACTTGCCAGGGAGCTCCCCTCGGGAATGCCTCTTTCCTACCTACCTACTGTCATCTACTCCTGGGTCAGAATTTTCTTCTCATTAAGAATTCATTCCCCAGGGGAAATGTAAGCATGTTAGAATTTCTTCTTGGCTCTCTCAGTGTTGTTATTTTTGTTTTAGACTATATGGAAAGTGATTAAAAAAAAAGGAATAGCTCTTAGTTCTACATTATTTTGGTTAAAAAAAATGAAAGGATGTTTCTCTATGCTTTTAGATATGTGTAGCTAAATTTAAATTAATTAAAGTGAAATGCAATTTAAAATTCAGTTCCTCAGTCTCACTTGACACATTTCAAGTGCTCAAAAGCCGCATGTTTCTAGGGCCCTGTACTGGACATGGAAGATACAGAACCTTTCCATTACCATTCTGTGGGATGCGTTGCTCTGTAACATTTACTATTCTTTCATAAAATTTGAATGCAACCTGTACACTATGCTCTAGGAGTTGGATTCTGAACAAGATACAATGAAACATAAATATGAGAGACATCTTCAGTCAAAACCACCTTTACAGTGCCGAGGATAATTATTTAATAAGCAATACAGGTGGAAGTCTGGGTGTCTTTATGTTCAGGTCAGCCACACAAAGCCTTAATTTAGATTCTAAGAAGATCAGTCTTTATTTAAATGAAAAGATAAAACTGACTTTTACTAAACGGAGGTGTGAGTGTGGGACTGGCGGTGGTGGAGGTGTATGGGGAGATGTATGAGAGACACCTGGGAACTTGTGTGGAACCATACATTTCCTCCCCGACCCAGATAGGCGTAGGATTTGTTGGGGAGGGGAGGTACTACACCTGAACTTTGGTAGTTTGAAAAAAGTGCCTCAGGTGGTTCTCAGGTTCTCTACCACATCCCTCTAGCTGGGAACCACTGCTCCAAAAAATGGCTTAAGTGGTTGAGGAGATGTGCCTAATTACAGAATGTAAGTTAAGTACATTGGTCCTTATGTAGGTTGCATTAGTCCTAGTTTTCTAGAGAAACAGAACCAAAAGGGTATATATATATATAGATTTACCCTAAGAATTGGCTTATGTGATTATGGAGGCTGAGAAGTCCCATGATCTGCTGTCTGCAAGCTAGCAAATCAAGAAAGCCAGGGGTGTGATTCGGTCTGAGCCCAGATGCCTGAGACCCAGGGAAGCTGATGGTGTAAGCTGCAGGCTGAGCCTCAAGGCTTGGAAGCCAGGAATGCTGCGGGCGTTCCCAAAGGGAAGGAGGAGACGGGTGTCCCACTTCAAGCAAGAGAGCAAATTATCCCTTGCTCTGACTTTTTGTTCTAGTCCAACCCTCAGCAGATTGGATAATGCGCACTCACACTGCTGAGGGTGATCTCTTTTACTCAGGTCTATTCTGGAATTGCCTCATAGACATACCCCAAAACAATGCCTTACTAGCTCTCCGGGCATCCGTTAGCCCGTGAAGTTGATTTATAAGAACTATCAGGTAGGTTAAGGTCTGATTACATGGGCTGGTCTCATGGGCAGGTCTGCACAAGTCTAAGCAGAGGGGGTGAGCCTTCTGGTTGGCAGGGTTGTAGTGCTTCCCCAAAGCTTCCATATGGGTAAATATGAAAGGCACACTAGCAAAGCATTAAACATTATTTCATTCAACAGTCACTTAGCATCTAACAGTATCTGTCAAACACCTTGATACGTATTGTGGAATATTATACTATCAGCAAGCAATGGCCCTGGATGGAGTGCGGCAGCTGAATTACTGCATGGGATTTGGAGTCAGCCTGAGTTTAAATCTGGTACATTCCAGCTGTGTCCTGAGGCAAATGATTAAAGTTTTCCAAGGTTTAGTTTCCTGCATTAAGTTGGGCATAATGCTAACACTTACTTCATGGGGTTATTATGAGGACTGAATGATATGTTACATGGTAAATATCCAGTAGAATCTAGTGGCCACACTATCATTAAAGAGCATATAGTTTAGTGAGGAAGAGAAACTCACTCAGATTGTACTCCTCACTGCAGAGATGCTGGCTCAACTGACAGAGAAATGGTGATAAAGAAATTAAAGGTGTAGGTTTAATGCTTGTGTGGGTCAATCAGTGGTGGGGTGGACCGGATGCCCCTGCCTTTAGCCCTGCCATCTCACAAACGTGGACCACTGGGAAATCAGGATGATAGTAGGTAGGTGGACAACCAAATGTAGAGCTCAGCCAAGATAGCCCATCCAAATTCCTTCCTTCAGATGTTAGCAGACTAAGGTTCAGAGTCAATGTACTTTGCCAAACTTTAAACACAACCCACTGGTGGCAGAGCTGAGGTCAGAACCTGGGGTTCCTGATTCCCTGCTAGGTGTTCATTGTACACACATGATTGTTTTCTACTGGAACAGAAATCTTCATTGCTATATTAGGAAAGATGCTTATCTTACTATCATCAGGCTGTGGGATTTCCAAACACATTGCACTGGCTCCAGAACCCAGATACCCACTGTGTGCAATTTTCACTTGTCCTCAAGGTAAATCAATATCCCATGAGACACAGCTCCCATAAAGGACTCTATGCCGACTCACAGTCTGTAATAGCCAGGTGTTCTTGGGATCTAGTTTGTGGGACATCCCCAGGGTTAACTTGACTTGTCACTGCACAGCATGGGTAAACTTTCAATTCCTTCTGGACTATGGGAGTGACTAGGAGAGCATGGTGAACTCGTGGAAGGGAGGGCCCAATCCTCATGTTCCTGCAGCCCTGACACTATCTTTCTTGGTCTTCAATTCTCAGGGCAGACAGTCAGCATCTTGTTGCCATCACTGCTTTCATCTTGTCTGCCCCTAAAAGCACAAACGGTGAAAGAACCACGTGCTTTTCAGATCATGGGACAGCCTCATGACCTTCTGAGCACTTCCTCCTGTGTGGTTATAGAGCACAGCTTCTTCCAAAGACAAATATCTCAGCACACAAGGCCAGCCATGCCCAGTGACCGTAAAGAGAGGGGCAAGCCAGCCACCTTTAAAAATTGAGTCAGATTGTATTGCTCCCTGTTCATCGCCATCCAGGAGCCCCTGGCACAGTTGGAATAAGACCCAAACTCCTTGCCCTGGCTTATCAAGCCTGTAGGGTCTGGCCCTTGCCTACCTGCCAGCTTCATTTCACACCACTCTCCCTCCACTTACTGCCATCCACTCAACCTGGCCTTCTTTCTGCTCCTCCTTCCCCTCTCTGAATCCCTGTATTTGTTCTTCCCACTGTCTGGAGTTCTGTCTCATTGATCACTGTGGGTCAGTCTCTCAGATTTCAGTTTAGACATCACGTCCTCAGACGTCCTCCTCGAACATGCACTCTGGGGCCACTCCTGGTCACTGTCTGCCAGATAACCTGCTTTCAATTCCCTGCATAGCACTTTTCACTTTCTGATATTTTCTTGCTTTTTAAACTTATTTATTGCGCATCTCTCCCCATCAGAAAACAAATGGTATTTTGTCTATTTGGTTCACCACATTATCTCCACCTCCTAGAACTGTGCTTAGCACAGAGCAGGTGCTCAGTATTTCCTGAATGGAATGAATGGATGAACAAGTCACATCTGCTCAAGGATCGCAGTTCCTCTAAGCTTCCCTTCTTGCTGGCACTATTCATGCCTCCAGTGAAGCCCTGGGGCTCTGGACGTTGCCTGCCTAGGTGCAAAGTGTGCAACACCATGGAGAACAAATTTAAAAATCACTCTTACTAGCAAAACACATTGCAAATATTGGTTGACTGGACAATATTTAAAGAGCGCTTATCTGTGTCTGATATTAGGGTCTTGATGAAGAGTAACTCATTGACTCTCAATATATCAAGTGGGTAAGCACTGTTCTCATTTCCAGTAGTGAAGATCTGTAAATGAGGTCCTAATGGTTAAACATGTCACCCATGGTCACACAGATGGTAAAAACTGAAGGGCTAAGATCTGAACCCAGGGCATCTGACTTGAGAGGCCACACTGTTCATTGTCACAGAAAATTCACAACAGAGCCCATACAAGTGAAGACATGCAGGGAGGGAAGGAATGAATGGCAAAAGGAAAATGCCAGCCAATATGAATATTTATTTGTTTAATGACTGTAAATCTGTCTGAGAACTGCCTCCTACCTGCCTCAAAATAAAAGGTATCTCTACATCTCCAAGGCTACAATAGCCTCCAGTGGCCTGAGAGTGTCAACTGAGACGAACAAACTTCTCAGCACTATAGAGATCTAACAAGGGAACTCGGCGAGCAGACTCCATCCACACAGTCTAAATGAAGCTGCCTCCTCTGCCTCCGGGTCCCCAACGGACCTGCTGGATGGGTATGTACCTGTGGGGTAACCAGCTGATAGGAGCCTGTCAGCTGGGCGTTGGTCCCAAGTCTTCCTTCTTGCCCCCTTCCCACGCGCGGGTGCCCGTCTCTCCTGTGACGGCCACCACACCTCATCTGGCATCTGGACTTGCCCTCTTGCTCTCCCTTGCCCTGCCAGGTCCCACTAGTGTCTAATAGGTTTAAACAGGTGGTTTCAGGAAGCAAACAACGCTATAGAATATTTAAGGTTGGGAGGCAAAAGCCGTGGTGCTGTCTAAGGGCATCTGGGAGGCACAAGAGAGAGAGGTGAGGAATCGGAAGGAGCTCGAGCTGGGCCTGATGGGATTCAGAGACAGGAAAGTCCTCCTGAGGATTTAGTTATTCGAACTATCTGGTCTGACCTTTTCTTTGAGTAGAAATACTGAACAGAAAGATCCTAAGACAAGGTAGTGAGCCGTGACAGGGAAAGAGCTTTCTGAGGCGGATGAAAGAGTACTCTGAATGAGAAATAACAGAGTAAAAGAAATGCTTTAAGACTCAATTTGCTAGGTTAAATATGCTTTATGGGAGTACTACTCTGTGACACATCTGGACAGAATGAACACTGGTTGTGAAGAAAATTCTCTCTTCACTTGTATAGACTCAAGCCCTATGAATTAAAGTCACTGAGTGTGTAGCTGGGAGCAAAATTTGTTCCTTCACAGTTACCTGCTTTCCTTCTGTTCAGTGGAGGATGCAATGCTATGGGCATTAATATAGCCTGATAGAATGATGGACAGTACAACCAACTTTAAATTTGTCATCATAAAGCGCAATGGCAATTATCTGGTACATCTAAACCCTCAAATAGTCAGGTCTACCATCTGTGCCAAGCTCTTTTACTGGAGCAGAAAATAATAAAGGACAATGCTGATTTCTGTTAAGTCTCATTCCATTTCAAAGGTTTCTGACTGTTTCAGCTTGGCTTTCACCAATACACCCTCAACTGGCGTGAGATAAGAGAACAGGAGAAGCAAGGGTGCTGGAGGAATTTACACAGTACGCTCATCATTAGTCCCCAGGTAACTGAAGGGCTCATCACAGAGAGACTGCGAGCGTCTGCTGGATGACAGGCATTTCCTCATGCTATCGTAGTCCATTTCCATGACATCCTTGAAGGCAGGTATCACTAATTCTTTTACAGATGAGGACAGTGAGTCCAAAAGGCTCAGCCTCTTACCCAGAATCACCTAACCAGTGAGCAGTACCACAGGTTCAGTGGGGATACATATTCAGGTCCAGCTGCTCTGAGGACTGTACTCAATCTAGTATCACATGTGCATTGTACAACATTCCAGAGCATCTTTTTTGGATGTATTAGCATGTTCCATGAGACATTACTCATTTATCTTCATAATCTTTTTGTGATGCAGGAAAATCCCTGCTGCCTCTTTATTTTTCAGATGAGAAAACTGAGGTGCAGGGAGGCTCTCCACAAATCTGGAAATCCTTTTGGGGGTGTGGTGGTTTGGTGTATGTGGGGTCTGCACGTGAGGAAAGGGCGGGGTGAGGGTACTCCTCACTGTGGCAATGCAATACCCTTGATTTTCTCTCTGATACAGGACGTGGTCACACATAGGTTGACACACAGCTCCAGGCTCTAGACGTTGCTCCTTGCTTACTCTTTCAAAATTTTTTGTTTTCCCTTCAAAAGAAGCAAACTCATTTTTTCCTAAGGAAAAAAAATGCTTTCAAGTACAGGAAATTTTTGAGAGCATGACTGCGTTCTCTCCAAAGCTCTCTTTACATCAGTGGGAACTGCCTGAATGGGATTTTCTAGCAATCAGGGGAACAAAAACTGTGTACATGGCGCTTACCCACAAACTCTCTCTGGGTAATTTCAGTATCGCCATTATGAATGAATACTATTTTTTTCCATTAACAATGAAAGTGCAGCTTGATGACATCTTACTTTAAAATAACTTAGCCTGGATAAGAATATAATTTTTAATTTGTTAAGATGAGCATGGTCATAAGGTGAGGCAATCAATTTCTAGCTATAAACATAAATGAGTTGTAGAAGAAAAGCTATCAAGAGAATACTTTTTTATTCTTTCTAATCCCTCTCCAAGGGAGATACCACACCGTTTGTTGTCTGATTGGGTCATTTTTAAGAGTGGAAGTGGGTGCTATTAATAACCGTCAGGTCAGTAGGTGTAAACCAGGACTGTCTCAGGTAAACCGGGATAGATACTGATGTTGTCCAAAGGGAAGCCACTTTTTCTTCTATACAGACCATGAGCAGCCCAGCAGTCTTTGACTTAAAGGCACCCATGACTGCTAACACTCCGTACTGCAGGGGTGAGTCCATTTATTTTTTTCCTACTCTCTCCCCTTATTTTTCCTCATTTCTGCTTGCCTTTATGGGCAAGCCAGGCTGCAGACACGTCAGTGGGAGGGGCACCTCCAGGGAGGCTGTCAGTGGGGCGCTCTGTCTCGGGGGGAGTGAGGGCTGGCCTGAGGCCAGACTGCAGCCTGGACCTCATAGTATGGGCTGTGGGAGGATGTTTGGGGACAGTTTTCTCCTCCTATCTTCCTACGAGGCCATCTGTGCGACCTCTTCAGCTGCTCTGGCCTGGGCAGCCTTCACCCAACAGCCCTGGCACTGGAGAACAGGAGGGCTGGCCGGCTGTGTTCTCCTGAGCCCTGGTTACTTCACCCCTGGGAAGGGCTGTCAGGCCAGTCTCCCCTGGCCACAATTCCTGTACCCCTAGGACACTGCTCCTTTGCAGGAGGGCAGCTGGGCATTTAGATCTCTCAGTTTCAGACAAGAGGGCAGAGCAGGGGCCCCATTCGAGTCCCTGAATTCTCTGCTTGCCAGGGCAGGGGCCCTCTCCCCCTCGTCCTGTAAGGCTATCTCCTTGGCCCTCTTGCCTGCTAACTTAGTAAGAAGGCAGCACCTTTTTGCTGGTCTGGGAAGCTTGAGGGGGGTAAGGACAGAGACCCAGGGGTCCTGCCTCTCTGCTCCAAGGACATCAGAGACCAGGAAGGTCGACTGTGTTTCTTAGACCATCTCATAGGAAGAGGCCTGGGGCTGTGTCGGAGCCTCTACTGAGTTCCCAGGGCTGATTTATGAGTCAGGCATGGCAGGAGTGAGCTGCAAGGACAGGGTCTGAAACAAGGGAACTGACTGGTCTTTTGTTTCCACTGGGCTGTCCATACCTGGATCACTAAGTTCTGCTATGCGAACCACAACTAAAGAGAGATCTAGTTCAAAGAAGTATGTTCAGGACTTCTGACAATACTGTCTGACTTGAAGGCCCTGGGGGCATTCAGTCTGGGCCTGAGATGGCCTGATGAACAAAAGATACATGTTTTCAAGTATGCAAAGGGGGGTGGCGTGGACGAGGGTCTAACCCCTTTGCAAGGTCATCAAAGGGCAGGGAAGGCCTCTGAGAGATGGATCTTGACTCAAAGATGGGAGAGGCCTTCTGATGAAGCCAGCATGGTAAGATGTGCCAAGATTTCCAACATAGCTTTAAGAATATATTAAAAGCCAATAGCTATTATTCACTGACTATCTTTCATTTGCTAGGTGCTTTACATACCATGTGAGAGACTGCTAGTTACTTACCCACTATTCAACCTCCCTGTTTGCCTCAATCCCCCTGTTGTCCTGCTAAAATCCTAACTTTTCCAGTGTCCCCTGAAGATAGGTATGGCCAATGAGTTATAAATAAAAGTTATTGAGTGGGGCATTTAGAAGAATTTTAAAGACTCAGTAGGGGACATGGGCTTAGTTTTGTTCTCCTGTTCCTCCTTCCTATCTGAAATGTGAATATGATGGCTGGACCTGCAGCAACTTTCTTACAATCACTAAGTAATCTTGAGGATAGAAGCCATATATATATATGCTAAAGATAATACAGCAAAATAAGGAAGAAAACTGCATAACTGTTGGTGTTATGGAGCTCCTTGCCAGCCATGAACTACTACTATCATATGAAGGAAAATCACCCTTCAGTGATTGGGTTTTCTGTTACATGCGATTTAGTTAATTCTTAAGCATACCTTATTTCATTTAATCCTCACAATAATTCTGGCAATGAGTCTTACTACATCTATTTTGTAGATAGGGAAATGGGGGGGCCAGAGGTTAAATAAATTGCCCAAGATCACACAACTAGAAAGTGGGAGAGTTAAGATTTGATCCTGGGTGGGGCTGACTTCAAGTCCACCATATTTCTATGTTGCTTCTCTTTTCATAGAGCAGCTAATGTGTGATGACAAATTCTGGACCAATCCATTGCATGGACTACTCTTGCTGTCTAAGTATGTGCCAGCCCATCAGCTCACTGTTGCTGTGCTTGACCCATGCATGGAAAGGTGAAGTGAACACCTGTATCCCTCTAACCTCAGGCCCAGTTCCTTCTGTCACCCTCCCACCCGAAAACACTCTCTCTTCCTCTCACTCATCCATGCCTGCCTGCAGTGGATAATCAAGGTGAAGTGTTCTGTCTTGAGTTACTGGACCCAGTGCTTCCAATACCCACTCTGTGTGTCTAGACATCTTCTGGATCACATGAATGTGAGTAATTCAAAGAAGACAAGTCATAAGCTGAGGCCCTGTCCTTTCTAAGCTCCTAAATATTGTTTGAATAGTTTATTAGTCATATCTCATTTTTTTCCAGTTTAATGGCCATATCAACAAATGTGGAGATTGATTAACAGTTTGTACTTTGCGTGCTCTCTGAAGTGGAGTGAAAAATTGAAAGGCTTGTATCAAGCCCATTCATTCACAGTCATATTCAAGATCAAATTAATTTGAAAGCTCTTATGGGTTATTTAATGTTTCTGAGTTTTGCTTTACAAAGCTCTAATGATTTTCATGGCATAATATATACTTCTAACTAAAACTATTGCTGTCTTAGAAATAGAATTTTTTATATAAAACATTCTGTGACGAAATATGTCATAAGATGAGAAATTAAGCTAGGAATGGAGAAGCCCAAACTGCATAATAGATATAGTCATCTGGAGACAACTATCCAAAAGGGCTCAGAGTCAGGGAATGTTGTAGCTGGAAGGGCCTAAGAGATGGCCCATTCCAGCCTGCTCATTTTAGAGATGACAAAACTGAGGCCTTGAGAAGTTAAGTGACTGTCATGGGTCACATAGCTGGTCAGGACAGGACTAGGCCTAGAATCTGGGCCTTCCTAACTCTTCATTCAGATGAAAGATACTTACAAAATTAAACATTATGGCAATAGAGCATTTTTGGAATGAACTCATCTTCCTTTTTTGAAATGATTAACCTGGGCAGCTGCCCATAACATTCTCCACACATTGTGCTGTGGGACCTTCCCTATATCCTACTGTATATACTACCATGTGTCACTATTTTTGTGCATGACATATCACTATGGTCTATAATCCTATTGTTGGACATGTTTATACTCATCTCTTCAAGCAGACTATACAGTTCTGGAGGCCTGGGACTCCACCTTACCTTGGTTTTATATCCCTTACAGGGGATATCCCCATACCAGTCATGGAGTAGACATTCAACAAGCACTTCTTGGTGGAATGCACAATAAAAACAAAGCAATCTTTTGGTATCGGCCCACTGCCCTTTAAAATTGTCTTTACTTTTACCCTCCCACCCATGTCCTTTCTCTCTGTTCCACCTTTGTTGAAGATCACAGCTATTTTGAACCTCTGTTTCATCTATCATCTCCCAAGCTGATACGGCTTACTTGGTCTTAGGGGTGGACACAGAGGGGTTTGCTAACAGGCCACCACTAACCCCTAAGGTGCCTTTTTGTGAATTTGAAAAAGTAACTCCTTCCTCTAGGCCAGTGGCTCTAAACAAGGGGGAATTTTGGATCTTAGGGAACATTAGGCAATGATTGGACACACTGTGGGTTATTACAACTGAGGGGTGCTACCCACTTAAAGGGGCCGCTAAATATTGTACAATGCACAGGAAAACCGCCTTCCCCACAAAGGACTAGCTGGCCCCAGATGGCAATCATGATGACATTGAAACCCTGTGGCAGAATTCCTTCTGAACTTTCAGAATTAGATTTACATGAAATATCAGGGATTTTGTTTTTACCTGATAAATGTGTTGCATTAAGAATTTAACATTTCCTGCATCAAATATCTACTTGGACCAAGACTGAATATTTTTAGTCATTTGCATTTAGAAACATCATGGCTGTGTTAGAGTTGTATTTAGTCTCTGTTTTTCACCTTCGAGAAAGACCCTTAGACAAAGAGCAGTACTGGAACACAGTGTGAGCCCTGGGCTATGGAAATCCCATGGAATCACTTAGTCCCACAGAAATCTCCTTAAAGGGATAAAGCTCTATTTATGGTCATTGTGTGGGAACCATTGAAAGACCCTTCTCCTTCCTCTTCCAAGTGATATTGTCACCAAATTAAGTTACAGACCCTCATGCTTCACTAAATAAGTCCTTTCTCTCCCTGGTGTTGATGCCTTCTTAATATATGCAGGCTGTTATCATCCCCACCCTACAATTCGGGGGAGCTAAGTAGCTCTCTAAAACTCTTGGTAAATTTGCCAACCTTTGATTACAGTACTTAATCTGTGTTTGCAAAGTGCTTCACCTACATTCTTATTTGTGCAGTTTATTATACCTAAATGATGTTTCACTTGGGGCTGAAAGGACTGGTTATTTTATTCATTTCTCTATGAATTCTTGCTTTTGCAACTCTAGAAACTCTGCTAAAGTCTTTCAGAACTTTGTGTTAAACCTACTGGTACTTGAAGAGTTGGCTTTCTCTGAGGAGCAGGGCCAAGTATATATACTTAGGGGATAATTCAGTATTTCATTTCAGAACCAAGAGACTATTCCCCACCTCAACCCTCATTTCAGAGTAAATCTGCATTAAACTTCTTGTTCACGGCTGCAAGTGCTTCTGAATCAGAAATCTTCACTTCCCTGTCTCTTCTCCTGATGCAGAGGCAGCCCTGCCATGTCACAGGGCAGATAAACGTATGAGTGCAACTAAGGAGTCATCCAGAGCCTGGTGGAGGGAGATGTGGGGCATCCCACCCCACTTCACTTTCCTGTGTTCTCAGCAGTATGGACACTTGCTAAGGCCCACAGAATGGACTTTTTCTCTGGCAGGCACTCCCTGTTACATTTATTTAAACATTCAACATCACCTTATGGTATTCTTTTTAAGGCAGAAAACATGCAAAAAAGACTAATCTGGTATCCCAAATGAGGGATGTTAGCAAGATGGCTGAATAAGATGTTCACCACTTGTTTCCCCTTCTCAACAACAATTTGGAATCTAGCCACAGACAAAAGTACCTTTGTGGGAGCTGTGGGATACAGGTGGGATTTTGTGAAATCCAGATGAAGTCCAAGGAGGAGGGGAGCTGTTTTAGGAGACCAACCTGCACCTAGTAAGTTTTGCCAATCATGATCCCAACTATAGACCCAGAAACAACTCCATACCTGAAAGGACTAGGCTACTGGCCCATTTAGCTTTGATTCTGTCACCAGCATTATTGCCAAGGGCTCTGGGAGGAGTCTCACCTACCCATGCATGATACAGTAGGCATACAGACATTGGTCCTGGCTGTGGAACCTAAAGTGACTTGTGAACCAGCTCCAGCCACTCTCAGCCATGGTCCAGGAACCCCTGGAGAATGCTGTTTAGAGAGTCACTCAGGGATGAGACACAAAGTTTGTGGAAATCTGGGAGTCCAACAGAGAAGTTCTAGCACATGGTTGGAACAGAAAAAAAAATTGAGATTGATTGCCTTGGAGAGAGTAAGAGGAATAGTTTGACTTTACTTGCATCACTCTTTCTCCTAAATGGCACAGTTCAGTGCTAAAGAGCTCTGTTTGGCTGTGATTTCTCCCACGGGGGAAAGTGAGAGAATGAGAGTGAGTACCCAGCTTCCTCAGTTGCACGGGACACTGCCAGAGAGGACCACATCTCTCTTGAGTCGTGAGTTGCATGATTAGGGGCCAGAACATATTAAGGGATGTGGATCCTATTAGCCATGTCAGAGACTTCACTGGGGGTCATCAAAAGAAACAATATGAAAAATTTTGGAGTTCCAGAAGAAGAAGGTAGAAAGCTTATTTAAAGAAATAATGGCTGAGAACTTCCCAAATCTGGGAAAAGATTTGAGCATCTAAGTTCCCAAGTTCCCAAAGAAACTCAAAGTAAAGAGATATTCTCCAAGACACAAAATAATAAAAGTGTCAGAAGCCAAATACAAAGAGACAATCTTAAAAATAGGAAAAGAAACTTGTAACTTACAAGGGAACCCCCAAAAGACTAACAGTGGATTTTTCGGCGGAAACATTATAGGCCAGGAGAGAGTGGGACGATATATTAAAAGGGCTGAAATTTAAAAACTGCTAACCAAGAATACTCTATATGGCAAAGTTGTCCTTCAAAAATGAAAAAGGGATAAAGGCATTCACAAACAAAAGCTCATTATAAGACCTACCTTACAAGAAATGCTGAAAATTCTTCAAGCTTAAATGAAAGGGTGCTAATCAGTAACATGAAAATATACAGCATACCGGTAAAGGTAAGCATATAGGCAGATTCAGAATACTCTAATATTATAATATGGTGGTGTGTTAACTCTAATATAAATGTTAAAGGACAAAAATACCAAAAAAATAAACTATAGTTACAATAATTTGTTAATTAATACACGATATAAAAAGAGGTAAATTGGGACATCAAAAACACAAAAAGGGGGTACTGAAACAGTAGAGTTTTTGTATGTGATTGAAGTTAAGTTGTTATCAATATAAAATAGACAGTTATAGCTGTAACATGTTTTATGTAAGCTTTATGGTAACCATACAGCAAAACCTCCAGTAGATACACAAAAAATAAGGTAAAGGAATCAAAACATACCACTACAGAAAATCATTATATCACAAAGGCAGACATCAAAAGAGGAAGAAAGGGACATGGAAAATACAAAACAGCCAGGAAACAATCAATATCATGGCCTTACCTATTAACAATTATTCTAAATATAAATGGATCAAATTCTCCAATCAAAAGGCAGAGAGTAGCTGAATGGATTAAAAAACAAGACCCAACCATATGCTGCCTGAAAGAGACTCACTTTAGCATCAAGGACACATATAGGTTGAAAGTGAAGGGATGGAAAAAGATATTCTATATATGTGGGAACCAAATGAGAGCAGAGGTAGCTATACTTTTATCAGAGAGAAAGAAGGCCATTGTATAATGATAAAGAAGTCAATTCATCAAAAGGATGTAACAGTTGCAAATATACATGCACACAACATCATAGAATCTGAATATATTAAGCAAAAAATGCTAATAGATCTGAAGGGACAAATAGACAACAGTACAATAATAGTATAGGACTATAATACCTCACTTTCAAAAATGGATAGATCATTCAGACAGAAAATCAACAAGGAAATATTGGACTTGACCCATATTTTAGACCAAATGGACCTGACATGTACAGAAGAGTCTGTCCAATAGCATCAAAACCCATATTCTTCTCAAGCACACAGAGAACATCCTCCAGGATAGATCTATGTTAGGTCTTAGCAAATTTAAGAAGCTGGAAATGATGTCATTTTTTTTCTAGCTACACATCAGTAACAGGAGGAAAACTGGAAAATTCACAAACATATGGAAATTTAACAATACACTCCTGAACGATGAACCAATGGGTCAAAGAACTCAAAAGGGAAATAAAAATATCTTGAGACAATGAAAATAGAAATATGCCAAAACTTGTGGGATGCACCAAAAGAAGGTCTAAGAAGGAAGTTTATAGTAATAAATGCCTACATTAAGAAAAAAAAAATCTCAAATAAACAACCTAACTTTACATTAAGGAAATAGAAAAGAACAAACTAAACTCAAGTTAATAGAAAGAAGGAAAAACAAAAATCAGAGTGGAAATATAAAAAATAGATACTAGAAAGACAATAGAAAAGATGGAACTAAGAGCGGTTTTTTTTTGAAAATATAAACAAAATTGACAAAACCTTAGACTAAGAAAGAGAGAAGACCTGAAATCAGAGATGAAGGAGACATTTACAACTGACACCACATAAATACAAAGTATCACAAGAGACTACTATAAGTAATTATATACCAACAAATTGGATACCCTAGAATGGAAAAATTCCTAGAAACATACAATCTTCCAAGACTGAATCATGAAGAAACAGAAAATTTGAACATATCAATAATGAATAAGGACTGAATTAGTAATAAAAAACTCCAAACAAACAAAAATCCAGAACCAGATGGTTTCTCTGCTGAATTTTACCCAACATTTAAAGAAGAATTAATACCAATCTTTCTCAAGCTCTTCCAAAAAATTAAGGAGGAGAGAATCCTTCCAAACTCATTTTATGAAGCTAGCATTATTTAGATACCAAAGCCAGATAAGAGCCCAACAATAAAAAACTTTTAGGCCAGTATCTCTGAGGAATATAGATGTAAAAATCCTCTACAAAATATTAGAAAACTGAATTCAGTTGCACATCAAAAGGCTCATATGCCATGTCAAGGGGGATTTATCCCTGGGTACAAGGATGGTTCAGCTTATGCAAATCAATACCACATTGATAGGATGAACGATAAAAAACCATATAATCATCTCAATAGAGTCAAGAAAGCATTTGATAAAATGCATCTTTTCATGATAAAATTCAACATATTGGATATAGAAGGAACATGCCTCAACATAGTAAAGACCATACATATATGACAAACCCACAGCTAACATGATATACAATGATGAAAGGTTGCAATCTTTTCCTCTAAGATCAGGAACAAGTCAAGGGTGCTCACTCTTACCACTCCTATTCAACATGGTACTGGAAGTTCTAACCAGAGAAACGAGGCAAGAAAAACAAATAAAAGGCATCTACTTTGGAAAGGAAGAAAACTGTCCCTGCAGATACTATGATCTTTCATATGGAAAACCCTAAAGACTCACCATAAAACTGTTAGAATAAATGAATTCATTAAAGTTACAGGATACATCAGAAATCAGTTACATTTTTTATACACTAACAATGAACTATTAGAAAGAGAAATTAAGAAAGCAAACCCACATACAATAGCATTGAAAAGAATAAAGTATCGAGGAATAAATTTAACCAAGGAGGTGAAAGATCTTGCACTGAAAATCATAAAACATTGAGGAAAGAAACTGAAGATGACACAAAGATATCCCATGCTCATGGACTGGAAGAATTAATATTGCCAAACTGTACATACTACCCAAAGTGATCTACAGATTCAATGTAATCCCTATCAAAATTCCAATGGCATTTTTCACAGAAATAGAACAATCCTAAAATTTTTAGAGGACCACAAAAGACCCCAAATAGCCAAAAGAATCCTGAGAAAGAAGAACAAAGCTGGTAGCATCACAGTTCTTGATTTCAAACTATCTTACAAAGCTGTAATAATCAAAACAACATACTACTGGCATAAAAATACATACATAAACTAATGGCACAGAATCAAGAACCCAAAAAAAAACTCTTGCATTTTTGTCAACTAATATTTGAAACAGAGCCAAGAATACTCAAAGGGAAAAAGACAGTCTCCTCAACAAATTGTGCTGGGAAAACTGGATCATGATATAGAGAAGAATGAAGTTGTATCCCTATGTTATGCCACTCACCAAAATTAACTCAAAATGGATTAAAGACTTAAACATAAGAATTGAAACTATAAAACTCCCCCAAAATACAGAGAAAAAGACCCTTTACATTGGTCTTGGCAATGATTTTTTGGATATAACATCAAAAGCATTAGCAAGAAGAGCAAAAATCAACAAGTAGGGCTACATCAAACTAAAATCTTTGCACAGCAAAAGAATTAATAGAATGAAAAGTCAACATATGGAATGTGATAAGGTGTTTGCAAACCATCATCTGATAAGTGGTTAATATCCAAAATATATAAGAAACTCATACAATTCAATGTCAAAAGACAAAAAATCCAAATAAAAAATTGGCAGACTTGAGTAGACATTTTTCCAAAGACATACAGAGGCCAACAGGTAGATGGAGAGATGTTCAACATCACTAATCATGAGGGAAATGCAAACAAAACCACAAGGAGATATCACCTCACAACTGTTAGAATAGCTATTCAAAAGGACAAGAGATTACAAGTGTTGGTGTGGATATAGAGAAAAGGGAGCTTCTGTGCAATGTTGGTGGGAATATAAATTGGTATAGCCCCTTCAGAAAATAGTACGGAGGTTCCTCAAAAAAAAAAATAGAACTACCATATGATTCATAAATCCCACTTCTAGGTATATATTCAAAGGAAATGAAATCTGGATCTCAAAGAGATATTTGCACCCTATGTTCATTGCAGCATTGCTCACAATAGCTAAGACACGGAAACAACCTAAGTGTCCATGTAAAGGAATGGATAAAGTAGATGGCACACACAAACACACACACACACACACAGGAGTATTACTCAGCTATGAGAAAGAAGGAAATTCTGGCATTTGTGACAATACGGATGGGCCTTGAGGGCATTATGCTAAGTGAAATAAGTCGGAGAAAGACAAACACTGCATGATCTCATTTATATATGGAATCTTAAAAAGCTGAATTCATAGAAATAGAGAGTAGAGTGGTGGTTACCAGCAGTCTGGGGGTTTGGGGGGACATGGGGAGGGGTTGATCAAAGGGTCCAAACTTGTAGTTATAAGACAAAGAAGTTCTAGGGACCCAATGTATAGCATGGTGACTATAGTTAACAATATTGTATTAGACACTTGAAAGTTGCTAAGAGAAATCTTAAATGTTCTCACCAAAAACCCAAAAAAGATAATTATGTGAGGTAATGGAGGTATTAACTAACCCTATTTTGGTAGTTATTTTGCAATGGATAAGTATATCAAATCACCATGTTGTACCTCTTAAACTTACACAATATTACAATAAAGCTGGAAAAGAAAAAAATTTTGAAAAGATTAGTCTAATTGTGGAGACACCTGAAAGTTACATTTTGTAAATTAGCAGCTTAAGGGCTAGTGTTGGGAAGAAATTGCCTATGAGGTGTTTGAAATTCCTAAGGGAAGGGGAAATGACATTGGAGTTTAAGTGGGGAAACCCTGGGGGCGTCTCTCTAGGAGTCTGGGATCAGATGCTGAAAATGCTTCAAGTCGGTGTCAGGAGAAACTGGTTGAGAAGTTCACTGCGTTTGCTTTCCTTGGCAGTGGGCTCATTTGTCCTCCTCCTCTGGGGAGGCTGTAGCCAGGACCTTCTAGCACTGAGGTCTCTGCTTCTTTGGCCTAGTGGGGAGTTCAGGTGTTTCCCCAAAGTCTGTGCTCACTGAGTCAGGGAGGGTCAGACCTCCCGGAGGCGGAAATGGGCTCTGCAGGAACTGGGAGGACACTGGTGCTGCAGGCTCCACATGTGAGCGGGAGAATGGTGGGCATGAGGTGGGCTGTTTGTAAGCCTCGACAAAGTTCCTTGGAAACACCAGCCTATCTGCCTCATGATTTTGCCGGCGCTTCAGCCTGGCCCAGAAACCCTGCCCAAATCATTTCTGATACTGACTGGATAAGGCGTGGTTGGCTTATGAAAATGTACCCTGGGCATGCAGCTCACATCTCTTTGAGTATCTTCCTTTTCCTAATCAAAACTCAGAGAAGCATTTCAGCTGCTCAGATGCTGAGCAGAAGAACTGACACTTTAATCTGGAGCGTGGTACGTTATTAGCACTCCTCTCACCCTTTTCACTCATTTGCTTCTCTTGCAGAGGGAGCTGCTCGTAGGTTTTTTCACTGAGAATGATAAATGGGCTTGGCGTTTCCCGCTCTCGTTTTTTGCATGGTCTGTGAATGCACTTGCATTTTCCAATTTTCAGATATAACATGTCCAGATGTGTATGAGGGAGAAGGTGCAAACATCCCAATGAGCCCAATTTTCCTGGAGAGAATTCTGCGGTAATATAAATTGGGAGCCCAAACTCTTAAACACACAGAGAAATAGAACAGAAACAGAGCTTTCTCTTTCATTAGAAAAATCACAATCAGCTCATTTTGTGCATTGCTTTGACTCTAGTGTCCCTTCCATCAGAGGCCTGGTGACAGTAGGGACCGTGGTGGTGGCTAAAGCTTCTCTATAGCCATGCTTGTCTCTCTGTAATTTTTGACATTGTTTTTTGACAGATTGATTGTGTGCCTTCAAAACGATGGGCTGCAATGGTGGATTTGTAAAGATGGTGTGGAATTCCTCTTAAAGTATGCAGATGTAAATGAGCTCTGATTTAAAATGACTGGAATTCTGAGTGGTCACGATTACTTTTAGCAAAGGGTTTCCCTGTGAACAGTATTTAAAATGATTAATTTGGCTGCTGTGACATGGAGTATTAGAGTGGACAGACATATACTTTATATTACAGGGGTAATACAACTGCAGCTTTTTATGAGAGAAGAAGAAAAAAGGCACAGGCTTCCTACTGCAAAAGGTTTTTCTGCTGGGATATTGAGAAATCATTCTGAAGCAAGGGTCAGAATTTTTTATGTGTAATCGCATAGGATGATCCTGTGCAAGGCTGAATGTAAGTAGTCGAGAGAGCAGGTTTTTTTTTTTTTCAGATCCAAACGGACAAAAGGAATATATTCTTTTGGAGACAGATGAAGGGCAGCAGAAGATATCCGCATAAAACTGAATTGCGGTGAGGTGTGGTGGATTCTTAGTGGTGATATGTTAATTGTGATGGCTGTAAATAGGGGCCATCTGTTTTACAATTATTATTGGAAATGCAAGCACGTTCACTATCATTCATGTGATTTACTCCTTTCTTAGCAAGATCAAGATGAAAAATTTTCAGTTGCATTTGCAGGGATCAAATTAAGCTGTTATTAAATCCATTTAGTAATGCTGGGAATGGTTTGGGGCTTTGCCTAATGCTTGAAGGCATGTAAAATAAACATTATGAATACCAATGGGGCCATGATATATTGTCTCTTAAAGTTCTATACAGCTATGAATTGTACAGTTTCTTCTTAGTAGCAGATGTATGATAAGGGAAAAGAATCTCAATGTTGGTGATGGCATTGTCAGAGATTAAAAAAGAGGAAGAGACCTAAAAACCAGCACTTAAAGATGAAATCTCAAAGATTGCATAGGAACTGCCCCCCTCCCCATCTTTAAACATTAGATGAGTTAGAGCAAGAGACAAGGAAGCACTTGGCTAAAACAAGCCAAGAAATTCCCAAACCCAACCCATGTAAATAACCATATTATAGGAAAAGTGAAACGTCTTTCTTGTTTTTCTGGCTTTGCTCCAGCTTGCCCTGAGTACTTTCAAACATCTGAAATTTAGGTTATTGATTATTTTACTTTATAAGCTTGAGTCCATAATGATATGCTCACCTCAGGGTCAAATACAAAAGAATCTCAGCAGAGCCTGGCATAAGACTGAACGGCAATGACTGGCATTAAAAAAAACCAAGAAGACAGATATTTAAAGATGCAAATATGTTGGGCTGCCCAGGTTAGCTGCCTTAGGCAGGCAAGAAATCCCACCGGCGAGGTTAGACTTCAGGGAGAACTTCCTGGCTGTGTCGACTGTGACAGGTTCAATAGATTGCTCAGAGGGTGGTGAAAAGCCTCTCCCTGAAATCGATGGAAGACGAACCATCCCACTCCTGAGAGGAGTTAGGGACATACACCCCTAAGAGTTATGAAATGAACTGGATGACCCCAGCTGGCTACAGAAATCCTTCCTTCGGTTCTCTCACCACTTGTGTGTGCTCTCAGCCAGCGTGGCCCATAGACCTTTCTGGGGTGGTGGAAATGTTCTTTGTCTGTGCTGTCCAATATGGCAGCCACCATTTGTCATTTGAAATGTAGCTAGTACAACTGAGGAAATGAATTGTATTTAATTTTGATAAATTTAAATTTAAAATAGCCAGTACAGATCTTAGGGCTTGGTATGGGAATAGTGTTTTAACCAAAGACTTTATGAAGAGTCAGCCTGGGAGGGCTCCCCAGGACAGTTGCGGGGGTGTCAGGGAGGGACTGCTTGGAGCCTGAGAGAGTAATAGTGTGGCTAAAGGGTTCCTATGGGATTAGGCTGAGTGTCACAGTCCTGTCTGAAGGAGGGAGCTTCTGTGAATCTGCACCTACACCTGTCCATCAGCAGATCAGGGAAAGCCCATGCATTTCTGTGAGTGTGTGAAGCCTTTGGGGCTATGGAGAGAGACATACAAGAGGAAAGGATATGCCATGGACCTAAACAAGGGCAAGTAAATATTGGCAGGAGACTGGTGAAAGGAGGCATTCCAGAGATTGTGTTGGAAAGTAAGGTTGTTAAAAAAGGTGGCATTTAATGAGAAATGCTCCCAGAAAACAAGAAAGCCGTGCTCTTTTCTTATTTGGGGTTGGACTGGATCAGTTAGAGAAGGTGACTCAGGTGAGGAGGAAAGAGGGAGCCCGTGTGGGCTGAATGAAGACTGTGGGGGAGGTTAAAAAAATCAGAGCCTTTACTCAACACATCAATATTGAACACTCAGCACAGTTTAGGCATCGTTCATGCACACAAAGTATTGGATGGGGTCCTACACTCAGGGAAATTATAACAAAAAGCAGCAAACCAGCCCTATGTAAGCAAAGATAAATAGCAAGACAAAGCAACACTCCAAAGAAGAGCCCAGAGAGGCAGACGCGGACCTTCCAACCTCAGAGGAGGAACAGGCCCTTGTGGGCTGGGGTGTCTATGTGCCATGGGCTTGCGCCAGGCTTTGAAGAGTTTGGGTGAAAAGTGAAGGAGGCAGGAGGGAAAGAAGTTGGGAAGTGCAGAATAACTGGAGGAGCTGGCTGCTCAGAAATGAAGGAGGTGGTGGTCAGAAGTGTGTGCTTGACCCAGAGGCCCCGGAAAGCCAGACGACAGAGGGTTAGTGAGGCAGGCAAAACAGCCTGGGGCTCGGAGGCCCTCACGGAGGTGGTCACTGGAGCAGGACGGGAGGTTTCCACTCCGGAGCAAAGGCTGTTTAGGCCTGAGCCCTCTGCCAAGTTAAGTGACCTGAAAATAAAATGGCTCCACTCGGACACCCTCTGTCTGCCTTTGAAAGCAGGTCTGAAGTTTATTTTATAAGTGAGTTGCCACCCCGACCAGGACAGAAATTTCAGAGGGGGCTTAAGAGATTAAACCTAACAGCTCCTTTATGCAACCGCTCATAGTAATTGAAAGGATTCTGAAACCATGGTTACCAGAGAGGACTAAAATTAAGATCAAAGGTGATGATTTCAAATCCAAGGAAACAGAATAGAGCTCACATTTATGCTTTGTATAGACTACCTGATTATCTTTGGCAAATGCATCCTTTTATGAAGCAACCTCAGGAGATACCATAGAGGTTCATGTGGCCCTGAACCTTAGTACAGACCCCCAGATCCTGGATGGCAGGATGGAATCCTGCTAGGCTGAAAGGAAGCGAGGTTTCTAACCGTCTGAGACTTTTAGGCATGATTCTCACCTAGCCTGCTGATTCTTGTTGCCCCTGGTGGCCTCGCTGGAGAAAAGCTTGGAGTCTACTAGCAATGGTGGGTGCGGCAAATATTTTCTCAGGAGACTTAAGAATAAATGTTTTCCCACAGGGCTCAGTTTTTCTAGTTGTTCTTTCAGGTGGGCTCTCTATCTCATGTTCAGTGCAGATCAAGACTATTGGAGAATGTCCTGGAACAGGTGACAGGAAGTACACACAGGGCTCGGTCTCCTCATCGTTAAAGGGGGCGCCTGGCCAATAGAGGATGTTGAGGTCAGCTACGAGGAGGAGTTTGGCCTCTCCGTTCTGAATGAGCAAAGCTGTTCCATGCATAAATCCCTCATTCTTCAAAGAGTGGGGCAGTGGGGTACGTTGCAATACTGAAATGTGGGCGAGGCCATTCTCACTGCTGAGCTTCTTTCTCCCAATACTGCCGGGAGGCAGCGTGGCAGCTTTCCTATGCTCCCCAATACCACCCCTGCTGCCTGCTAAGAGGGGACCCCTCCTTGTGTCAGAAACCAAGAGGTCCAGGGCATGAGACCCCGCTGAGGGTGGGGAGGGGCAGGGAGGGTTGAGTTGGATTAAAGGAAAGGGCAAATCGAGAGGGAGGCAGCATTGGGGAAGGTCTCTAAACAGAAGGAGGAAAAGGTAGAACTGGAAGAATTCTTTTTCCCTTTGGATAAATCACTGTAATTAGAATTAAAAAATTTACAATTAGAATTCCCCCCCATACTACCACTGAAGCAGTCTATTCCTTAAAAAATTTTCCGTGTGTGAGGTAGAGCACACATTCCAAAACGTGCATAAAACACAAATGCACTGTCTACCAAACAATTACAGAGTGAGCGCCCATGTAACCGCCAGTCAGGTCAAAAAATAGGACGTTGCCATCTTCCTGGAAATGCCATGTGCCCCCCTCTAATCACATGCTCTTCTCCAGCCCCTCGGGATAACATTCTCCTGACTTTCATGACAGTTACTTCCTTGCTTTTCTCTATGGGGTTGTCAGCAATGTACACATACATCTCAACGATATTCCAATTTTTGATCCTTGAATAATACTATATGTATTATGTTTTCCTTTCTCTCAACATTGTGCTTTCATCCACGTTGATGTGGGTAGGTGTGGTTTTCCAGTTTTCATTGCTGTATAGTATTTCCCCACATGACCATATATCAACTTATTCACCCATTCCAAAAGCGATGGCCATCTGGGTCATTTTCCTTTCCTTTTTGAGATCAGCCCTTTCTCAGCAGCTGCTGGCTCTGTCAGTTGTGGTCATGCCAAAAAAAGAATTAATTGAAATTATGATGGAGACTTTCTAAATTGTCATGAAGATCAGTCACTGAGAAATGTTACTGATCACTTTCCAAGAAAGACAGCCCATATAACAAACAGAAGGGTTTGTGGTGATCGGATACTGAGAGGACCCTGACTCACCATATTGGCAACTCTTGAATTTTCACTTGCTGCAATTTTGCCAGCACTGGAGAAATGATTCTCTGTGTTATTGCATTCAGGTTATCAAATGATCAAATAATAATTTAAACCTTTATTGTTTGTGGGATGTATTAATTCTGCAGACTTACTATCCAAATCCTTCATTGCTGTGTGCATTCTCTAAAATAGCTTTCTCCTTTGATGATCTAATCAGCTAGTAGGTGACAGCAATAAATTTCCTCATACTGTTTCGGGTTTAGTCTTCAAAATGAGATTGAACTAAAAGTGGAAGGAACTTTAATATATGCATCCATTTATGCGAGCACTGACAAAGACTCATGCTTGGCA
The DNA here is from genome assembly GCA_032199065.1 of Smutsia gigantea. Classification (NCBI taxonomy): domain Eukaryota; kingdom Metazoa; phylum Chordata; class Mammalia; order Pholidota; family Manidae; genus Smutsia; species Smutsia gigantea. Next base: position 100,199 of record JAVSCE010016849.1, read on the forward strand.
CCAGCATGGCATCTGTCATAACAATAAAGATAATTGCTAATGATTATAACAACCACAGCAAAAACATGCTGTCATCCAGATATAAAATGATGCCATTAATCCAGAGTCAGTAGACCATCTTTTCCGAGCTTTATTTTTCCCTCCAGGATTGGGGATATATGTATACTCCTCCCTCCTTGCTCTCTTAACTGACCCCCTCTTCAACATCTGACTGTAGGCGAGTTGCCTTTGATCGTATTTCATCCTGATTCTGACTTCAAGCTGGAGACAGTTCTCCTGGCAATACCCACGGTATTCCTGGACTGCCTGATATATGTTATAAAGGAAGGACTGTGCAATAATCCTTAGCTGCCAGTTTATTTTGGCATCTATAGTGACAGCAGTAATAAAATGTGCCTTAATTAAACACCATAAAGCAGTTGGAAAAAAACAACTTCCTTGTTTTTCTAGTGGAAAACCCTTTGACAAGAGTTTCTCCTCAAGCTCAGATGCATATATTTGCTGCCTACTTGATATCTTCCCTTGAATATCTTATTGGTACCTCCAATCTCAATATGTCTCCCAATTAGAACAACCATATGTCCAGTTTGCCAGGTACAGGCTCAGTTGCTGTCCCAGCTGCACCAATAGTGCCTCCTTTTATTTTCAAATGTGTGCCGGTCTAGACGATATGGTCTAGACCCAACCCATAAGGAACTCATGTTCTCCACAAACCTTCCTCCAGGTCTCCAACTAGCTTCTCCAATGAGTTACCTTTCGCAGTTACCAACAGCATCTCCCTTCCTGTGGCTCAGAGCAGAGCAGAAGAATGTCCCTCTCACACCAAGCCTCACAGATTCCACCTCTGCATGCTCGCTCCAGCCAAGCCCTTGCCCATCTCCCTGCCACTGGACTTCCCTGTTTACTATCCTCTCTTGCCTGAGCTAGTCCATGAAGCCTCCTCACTGGTCCCCTTGCCTCTAATCTTCCTCTGCAACTTTATTCCCACCCTTTGAACCATGAGTCTGATCACATTGCCCCTGCTTAAACTCCTGCAGTGGCTTCTCATTGCCTTGGTTGAAGTCCATGGTTCCCAGAGCCCATCACGGCTAGCCCTCTGGCTGCTCCTCTGGTACTCCTGGTGTTATCTGCTACCTCCTAGGATTCAGGACCTTAGATGTTAGGAAGCACTGTGTCCACTCCCTGAGTGGCTGCATGAACACTTTTCCTAGTCCTGGCCTCCTCCTTCAGGTTTCAGCTTAGTTGTTGCTTCCTCCAGGAAGCCTTCTGTGGCTCTTCTAGACTAGATTCTATGTTCCTGCCAGGTACAGACTACATCTTTCCTCCTGGAGCACTTCCCAAAATTTGTGCTAAGTGCTTTCTTTTTTTTTTGTATACGTGTATGACAAGTGCTCTTATTTACTTATTTATGTTCAGCAAAAGTTGTTTATTTGTTTGTTATTTTGGTATCATTAATCTACAATCACATGAGTAACATTGCGCTTACTAGATTCCCCCCATTATCAAGTCCCCACCACAAACCCCATTACAGTCACTATCCATCAGTGTAGTAAGATGCTATAGAGTCACTACTTGCCTTCTCTGTGCTATACTGCCTTCCCTGTGCCCCTCCTCACATATGTGTATAATCGTAATGCCCCTTTTTCCCCTTATCCCTCCCTTCCCACCCACCCTCCTCAGTCCCTTTCCCTTTGGTAACTGTTAGTCCATTCTTGGGTTTTGTGAGTCTGCTACTGTTTTGTTCCTTCACTTTTGGCTTTGTTCTTATACTCCACAGATGAGTGAAATCATTTGGTACTTGTCTTTCTCTCCCTGGCTTATTTCACTGAGCATAATACCCTCTAACTCCATCCATGTTGTTGCAAATGGTAGGATTTGTTTTCTTCTTAAGCTGAATAATATTCCGTTGTGTATATGTACCATATCTTCTTTATCCATTCATCTACTGATGGACACTTAGGTTGCTTCCATATCTTGGCTATTGTAAATAGTGCTGCGATAAACATAGGGGTGCATATGTCTTTTTGAAACTGGGCTCCTGCATTCTTAGGGTAAAGTCCTAGGAGTGAAATTCCTGGGTCAAATGGTATTTCTATTTTGAGTTTTTTGAGGAACCTCCATACTGCTTTCCACAATGGTTGAACTAGTTTACATTCCCAGCAGCAGTGTAGGAGGGTTCCCCTTTCTCCACATCCTCACCAACATTTGTTGTTGTTTGTCTTTTGGATGGTGGCCATCCTAACTGGTGTGAGGTGATACCTCATTGTGGTTTTAATTTGCTTTTCTCTGATGATTAGTGATGTGGAGTATCTTTTCATGTGCCTGTTGGCCATCTGAGTTTCTGTCTAAGTGCTTTCTGATAGACTATATGCTCCGAGTGGCTAGGAACTATGTTCATCTTGCTCATCATTGCATCCTCCACACCTAGCTCAGTGCATAGCACATCACTGGTGCTCAGACAAGATTCATCAGTGAAATGACAAACATTCAAGCCCAGGGTATCTCAGCCATGGCAGAACTTCCTTTGAGCTGTTTGGGTCAGATTCCTCCAGCCTTCCATAATAAGCTCTTAAGCTATTCATTCGGTGTATATAAAAGACTCATATGATTCACGATTATTTGTAGAAAATACTATTTATCAATAATTCAAAATTAAAAGTGCTGTTATTTTGAGAGTTCTGGTAATAGATTTTTAGAAAGAAAAATTATCAATAACTAGTGAACACAGCAGACCTTGGTTCAAGGGCTTCAGGGCTTTTCCTAAGACCTGTCCTTGTGACCAGGCCCAGCCCCTCAAAGGCAAATGTGGACAGTTCCTCTAGTACCCACTGCAATATTCACCAATCTGCTCTCCTGAGTGGAAAGTGGAAAGAACTCTTCACATTTTGCTCACTCTCTTCAGCACACATACCAAGAAAAGAATCTGAAGGCATATGTATTTTCTCTGCCTTTTGGGAACCTGACATTTTGGAAAAAGATGTTAAAACGATTTACAAACTTCTGAACCAGGCTGAAAGACCTGCACTGTATTCTTAATCTGTGGGAAATGATTGCCACAAAAGCTAATACTTCCTTCTGTCACATAATTACCATTTCTTTTTTGTTGTGAAAACATTTGAGATCTACTGTCTTGGCAACTTCTAAGTATATACTTTAGTATCATGAACTATAATCATGTTGTTCATCTGATCCCCAGAACTTACTTGTTGAGTAACTACAAGCCTGTACCCTTTGGCTAAGCTGTCCCTCTTTTCCCCACCTTCCTTTCCTGTTAATCACCACTATACTCTCTCTTTCCATGAGTTTGACTTTTTTAGATTCCATGTATATATGGTATCTTCAGTGTTTGTTTTTTCTCTGAGACCTAGTCCTAACTCTTGGCAAGATGATCTAAGGTCCACGGGGTTTGTGTGAAAGTGAAGCAAATGACGAAACGGTGATTAATAAAATAAGTGTTTTGTGGGGGAGTATCCTAAAATCAATAGGCATTCCTAGTGATAGGTTTTTTGTTGTTATTTACCTGTTTTTAAGACACTCTAGCCTTAAGGTATCTAATGAATATAGCCCTGCAGTATGAAGTCACTACAAGTCGGTGGAGTTGGCCATTGGTGGAACAAGAAGAAAGAGCCCTCTGTCTCGGCATGCAGACCCTTGTCACCCAGGGCGTTGGCTTTGAGTTTCTGTCTTCTTCCACTCTTCTCTTCCCTATTCTAGAGAATTTCCACTATGTTGCAGGAAGAATATACGTTTGGAGTAATTTAGACCACGAAAAACTTACTAAGCACCTAATAGGTACCAGGCACCGTTGCAGGGGGTGGTCCTAAGCAGGGCAGTCACAGAGGCATAGGTTCAAATCCCAGCTCTGCCACTTCTTAGCTGGATGACCTTGGGCAATCCAGGCACCTTTGGGTGATATGGGAATAATAATTCCATCCTGAAGCAGGGGTTGGTGAGATCAGCTGGAGTAATGAATACAAAGTGTCTAACAGGGTGTCAAATATCTAGCAGGTGCTTGATAAATGGTACTATTTAAAATAACCTGGGTACTCTGATCCCTGTAGGAGGTGGGCAGTTTGCCATCTTATGCCTCCTCATCTCTATTGGAGGAAGAGTATGGCTGAAGGCGGAGACAGTTGTGTTGACAGACCTCCTTTTCACCTAAATCACAGGCATAGCCCTTGTGTGAACATATTACCACCTTTTCCTCTTCTACTTGGATCAAATATAGTGCCAGCTAATGAGGCTGAATTCCCCACTATCGGACTACAAATCCTTGGGTTGGAGGCACAAAAGGGCCAGGGACTATGATTTCCTTTAAGAGTGTCCCTTTATAATTTAATACTAGTGCCCACCAATATTTTCAGTAAGAACAGACATTCAGAAAATTCAATAATGAGTCTGCTTTATACTCTCTTATTGGGGGTGGGGAAAGTACAAATACAGAAAAGATAGGTATCTTGCTGAGACTGTTTCCATTGTATTTCACAGAGGGGAGCCGGGATCAGTTAATTCATTCTCTTCTTCCTCCTGCTGCATTTTTTTTCGCTGCTGGGTCTCCTCCCCCTTCTTCTTCTGCCACTTCATCAGCAGAAGCACGTTACCGTTTACGGAGAAGTTGGCATGGTCCAGACATTGGGCTAACTAAACCCTTACAGGACTTTGAGAAACCTGTGAATTCCTTGTCCATCACGCAGTTCAGAAGAAGGTTTTGAGCTGCAGTAATAAGTTGGGAGTTGGGATCTGCATTCGTGTTTTAGGGTTTCCCTAATGAAATGCCACAGACTGAGTGATTTGCGTAACACATTCAATGGCTGGGAAGTCTGGGATCAAGGCGGCAGAGTCGATTCCTTCCGAGGGCTGTAGGAAGAACGTGTCGCAGCTTCTTTTCTGGTGGTTTGTGGGCAGTATCTGACCTCCCTGGGCTTACAGAAACATCACCCCGGTCTCTGTCTTCATCTTCACGTGGCGTTCTCCGTGTGTGTGTGTCCGTCAGTGTGTCCAAAGGTCCCCTTATAAGGACACAGTCATATTGGATTAGGGCCCACTAGATGACTGCATTTTCAACTTATTACCTCTGTAAAGGCCCTATTTCCAAATAAGGTCACCTTCTAAGGCCCTGGGAGTTAGGACTCAAACACATCTTTTTTGGGGGGAACAATTCACCCCACAACAGGGTCATAGGAATAAATGAAATTACTAGGAAGAACATGTAGGAAGAGAAGTAGAGGACTGAGAAAAGGAGGAATTTCCAAAAGCAGTGTTAATACCCAAGAGGCATGAGTAAAATGAGGCCATTGGCTGTGGTGGTCGAGAAGGGCAACGGCCTGAGCTCGGGCACAGCCCAGAGCAGGACTCTTTGGGTGTCCTGTCCATATTCAAGGGTCCAGCCCTTCCTGCGGGTGCTTGGTGAATACTGTGTTCACAACTGAATGGAGGCACAAGGACCTCCTTGCACTAACCAATAGTTAATCTTCATTCTAGAAGTGTTCGCATACTTAATCATTTTGATTTTTTTCATGTTAAAAACATTCAGATGATATTCAGATCAAAGAACATAATGGACAAACATCCTAAAAAGATCCTATGTGCTCTTCATTTTGGTAGATACTCCAGAGAAAAAGTTCACAGTCACCAAGAGAGCTTCTATCATTACTAGAGAGAGAGTTTGATAGTTTGGTTCCCAGAGTTCAGAACTTGTATTTGTATCAAAAACCAAATTTTGGGGTTAATGCAATCCACGTTTTGGTTTAGGAACCTGCAGAGATCAAGAACTATTTGAGGATTCTTGGGATAAACCATCATATGAAATTTTCCCCTTACTGAATGAGTTTTATCTTGAATTAATAATTCAAAAGATGTAATGCATCTCTAAAAAGTCTATAAATAACTCACGCCTGAAGAAACTGAAGGGGAAGTCATTATGCTTTGTAGCGTTTAGCATCAGAACCCTGAAAAAAAACCCATCAAAGCAAAACAAATATCCAGAACCTTCAAGTGGTTATGACCCAAATGACCTAACTGGCAATTAGAAAAAAATTAGTGAGCTTTCCCCAGTCCTGTTCTTTGTCTGAAAGCTTGCATGTAGCAACAGCCATATGACATGCAGAGCTATTTCTTCACCCAAGATTGCTGTAATTCCTGCCCTGTCAGTCTTACGCATTGTAACATGGTCTGCAGCAGGCCTTAATTACCCATAAACACACCACCTGTTGCCTTTTTAGTGCTTAATCATTGAACATATCACGGTGTACCCATGCAGTGAGATTGAAATACTATACTGAGTTTCAGAACCAGAGGACCCATGGAAGAATAAAGCTCAGGTTTTTAGGTAAACCTGGTGCAGTCTATTCCCTGAGGTGTGAGGGATCCTGTCTAAAAACTGGATTGGGCAGAGAGGAGATGGGTGAGTGCAGAAAGGGGGCTTGGGATCTGCCTAAAAAGCCCCACAGAAGTGGAAATAAGACTCTCCACGTAGGATTATGGTTCTCCAAAGAGCTGAGTGACCCTAGAGCCCGACTGAAGGAAAGGCTGGAAGCTTCTGTGCAGCGCTCTGAGCCCTCGTCCAGGGCCGGTGCCGTCTGGGCTCTATGTGGCTGCAGTGTGTGTTATGGAAAGTGTAAAAGAAGGCAAGAGGAAGGAACTCAAAGCAGAAAAAGGCCGGTGTGTGACCACATAGGTCAACTCTGGCCACTCATGGTGACTCCCTATAGGAGAGGACTTTAAAAACAGTAACAGGTGACAATTACCCATAACATCACAGGCAGTCATGACCTGCCATTAACAAGGATAACATTTTAATTTGAGCAACTTCTCTCTGGAGAAACATTTTGGGGTCCAAAATGCTTCCTGATCCTTCTGCTCTGCACTGCCACATTATATGTGGAGCTGAACTTAAGGGATGCCAGAAGGGCCCAGATATCATCAATGAAAAATGTCATCGAAAGGCCTTTCCTTTGGGTTAAGACCTGAGGAATCTGTGATACTTGGCCCAGTCAGATGTGTTCTCTGAACAGTAAACTGAGGTTAGTGCGCAGAGGAGAAGGGCAGGGAGTGTTCGCCCTGCCCAGGGCACATAAGCCTTCTGGCTGTTCAAGATTGGTGCTGGGTGCTGGATGGTGGGTACCAAAGCAGTTGTGGGTGATTCTGAAAGGGAGGAAGGAGGGAGAAAGAAGCTCACTGGTTACTGCTGCATAGCAATAGTACTGCAAACCTACAGGCTTAAGACAGCATGCATATGTCATCTAGCTTTTCTGTGTCCTCCATCTCAGTATCTCTCATGAAACTGCAGTCAAGATGCCGGCCAGAGCTGAAGTCTCATCCAAAAGCTTAACTAGGGAAGGCTGCACATCTAAGCTCATGGGCTTGTGAGCAAAAGTCAGTACTTTGAGGACTATTGGACTGAGGGCCTCTGTTCCTATCCAGAAACCACCTTCAGTTCCTTGCCATGTGAGCCCCCCCAGCATGACAGCTTGCTTCATCAAAGCATGCAAGCCAAGAAGGCTATAGCCAGGGTCAGCTAGCAAGAGGGACGTCACCGTGATTATACCTTAACCACTGAAGTGACATCCCATCACCACTGCCATGTCCTACTGATTAGAGACAAGCCATCTGCTCCACCCACACTCGAGGAGAGGGCATTACAAAACGGTGGAATACCAGGAGTTGGGGATCACTGGAGGCCACTTAGAGGCTGACTACCAGAGGGAAGAAAGGGAGACATCTATTGTTTATTTCCAGCTATCCATTCATTCACCTGTCTCCTATTAATTATATCTAGATTTTCCTCTGAGGGCAGCCCTCCCCAGCATTCCCGAAGTGATTCTGACAGTCGCAGCTTCCGAAGTGGATGTCTGGCTCAGACCTGGTCCATCAGAATATCACATGTTTGGGTAGTGATTGGTTGAGAGTTAGACACATGACCCAACAAGAGCCAATGAAAGAGAAGGAAAATTTCACGGGAATCCTGGAGAGATAGGTCCTATTTTCAAGACTGATCGAAACCTAGAGAGGACCTGGAACCTGGAGTTCCTGATGTGAGCCCAAGACCAAAGGAAGCACAGCTCAAGGAGAGGCGAAAAAAGACACCGAGTCCTGCGCTGCTGTTGAACGAGCCTTGAATCTGGCTGCGCCGTAAGTGAATTCTTCCTGACGTCCTTCTTCCCGTGCGGACCAAGTTTTCTGTGCTCGGCAACTAAAAGGGTCCTGACTGATAGAGAGGGAGAAACTGACATTCATTTGACACCTTTTACGGTTATGACCATCCCATATCTCATCTGAAGGTAACTTCTGAATCCTCCAGTTTTATTTAGAGTTGACAAATTATTTTACCCACAGTGATAAATATTTTACCTAGAATATTTAGCCCATAGTGAATTGGCCTAACATGAGGTACACAAGAATTGAGAAAAAGGGGGTTGTGTCACTTCCATAAATAGTACTTTCCTTCCATCTTTTGAGTTTTGTATTTTTTAGCAGCCTAGAAAAACATAAGAGTCCCAAGATACATATATATCCTGCACAGGAATTTATAGATTCTGTTGGAGATTTATGGCTAATATACTTAAAAAAAAATCAAGGTATGCTACAACACCATGCCTTTATTGACATATATTGTGTGCTTTGTAGCATCTAAAATACTCTTACTCTTTTTCTACTCTCACTCCGGAAATGAAGGAGTCTTTTAACATTTCAATTTACTTGAACTTGCACCAGAATTCTTAGATGCCTTTGTCTGGGTTTCGAGTTAGCTTGGAGGCTGAATGTGTGAATAGGCAGAGTGGAGTGCGGCAGTCACGCACCAACTGGTTGTTCATTAGCCAGAAACAAACAGACCTGTAGTTTAATAAGCCAACAATATTCCACCAACATTCAGGTTGTCATCATTTTTATGATACATTTTGTACCTAAAATCTAATTTATGAAAACAGTTCACTTATTTTCAGAGATAAGAGGAGACTAAAGGTTATATTTTGACTATTAAAGGAATTGCAATAAAATTTCAAATATTAATGTCAGTTTATTCAACAAGTACATATTGAGTACTTGTTCTGAGTACTCTACAAAATACCGGTAAATGATTAATTTTTCAATGACGCTGTAAATATCATAGTATAGTAAGTTTCTATGGCTAAGCCTGACACTAGTTTATCAATGGTACACTGAAGAATATTTCTTTATTGGATATAGTGTGATCCCAAAACTATGTAAATGATGGGCACACAGTTCATAATACAAGAAGGACAAGGGTAGGGGATGTTTCTTAGACAAGTTCATTTATTCACAACATTTTGCTCTTATTACATCTTAGATCCCATGGCTGTTGCCTATAGCTGGGCAGTTTGTGCACTACACAAAGGAGCCTAGCTAAGGGGACAAGTGGGAACTGAAACCAGTCCTTCTTCTATTTGCCAATCCTTTGCTCTGGTGTGGAAGGTGATCCACCATGGGTGGAGGGGGAGTTCTAATTTGCTGATAAGTCAGTTGTCCCTCTGTTAAGCTGAATAAGAGGGAAGAAGGGAGTGTGGTAGAAAGGAGTGGCTACAAAGATGAGTCCACATGTGGTTCTTGTCACTTGATTCAAGTATGGGGTTAGATATGCAAATGGAAGACCATGATACAATGTAATAAAGACTAATAACTATGTTGGACTATATGGCCATGGCCTTGTAACCTAAGTTGAGTAATGTGGTCCATAAATGTTTTTCCTTCTAATTCATGAATGGGACAGAATATTTGAAACTGGTACTTGTGGCTTTGTGCTTGTCATAGGCTTGTATATGGTATAAAGAGAACAAAAAGATTGGTGATGAATTTAAGTTGGGGAATGAAGAAAGACAGAGAAGATGTCAAGGGACCGGTATGTTTGACCTCAGTCTTGGAGGTTGAACTGGGAATTGGGAAAAGGAGAAGAAGGGGCAACCCAAGCAGGGGAAGCAGCAAGTCCAAAGTCTAGTGGAGTGAAACCACTTGGTTTGTTCTAGGAACAGTAAGTAGTTGCTATGGCTTGAACTTGTAATGTGTGAGAGAGGGTGGAGGGGAGGCAGGACAGGCTAGGGTGGAACTTGACTGGGAAGGGCCTCTAAGACAAGCTATGGAATTTGAACATCACCTTTTAGTCATGGGAGTCATCCCAAACTTTAAAGCTGGGGAGCAACGTGTCTTAGGAAGTTCTAGCAATATGGATGAGATGGATTAGAAGGAGGGAAGCTGCAGGATGGTGGACCCCTTAGGGTGACCTCACCCAGGTAAGAGATGACCCAGGTGAATTTCAGCATTGGCATTGGTGATGGAAAGAATGGAACATCCATGTGAGAGAGTTCAGAGGTACAGTCTACAATCTCTAGTGTATTATTAGGAAGTGGTAAAGAGAGGGGTTGGGGGCGTGATGATATTTGTATGCAGTGTCAAAGATGTACTATTACAATTCAGATTGTGAAAAAAAATCATAGCTTTTCTTATTGTCTACTACTTAATCTTTTTTTATAGCTCTCAACCAATGGTAAGGGAGGAAAAACATATACTAAAAGCCAACTAAAGAAATCTTATTCTTCCAGGTTAAAATCGTTCTTTTCAGGTTAACCCCAACTCTTCTGGTTACACTCAGACTTCCAGGGTCTCTTCTCTTCCCTGCCCTCTGTCCTCCTCTGAAATGGGTTCACAGAAATCTCATCTGTCCTCATAGGGATGGAAGGAGCCTTTCTGGGCCTTGGCTGGTCCCCCCTGTGAGGGCCTTCCCTGGGCTGGACCGGCCCTGGGTGCTTTGCACTTGTGTCCTAATCAATGGCTAGGTGTTGGAGTCACCCACTGCTTACATTCACCATTTCAGCTGTATCCCTCCACCTCAAAGTCCCCCCACTCTATGGCCTCTTGTCCAGATCCCAAGCCTCTGCTAGACCATTGGTGTTGCCAGAACCAATCTTATACATCGTGGGACAAGCAGGAACTTGAGACCCCTACACGCCTTGAGAAGCCCTTGGGAAACTGTAAACATTATTCGTAGGCCCATCTGCTTGGTCACTGCCCTCAGCTATTTGTGATCTGTGGCTCAGGGGCCAGATGATGTGGGTTACTGTACGAGGCTGGTAGTCTCATAGAAGCCGGCACAAGGTCCGACCTGCTCTAGGACCTCCAGAACTTATCTGGAGCTCCTATTGTACTCGGCCTTCTCACCTCCTTAGTTTTGGTCCCAGAGTTGGGGGTGTGCATAGAAACTCTAGCGTCTCAACTCCTATGCCTTTCTTCTGCTCCTCCTTCCCACTATCTCTTTGGCTAGCAAGGAAAGAACTAGATCACTGAGGAAAATACTCAGAAAGGTGTTTGGGCAGGTGGCTTGATGATGGTGGGAGAAGGTAAAGCTTTGGGTAGGGAGATAAAGGGACAAATAGTTAAGTTTAGACACGTGGAATTTGAGGTGTCCAAGGTATTCCAAGACATCCTGCATTTGGCAGTTGGAAAGAGGGTTTGGAGATTGAGTGGCTGTGGCCAGAAGTTCTGGTCACGGGTGGTTAAAACAATGGGAACAGATGAGTTTGAGGAGAGCACAAGGAAGAGGAGAGGGGGAGAGAGAGGCGTGAGGAGGGAGCTGGAAGGACCCTGGGAAGGAGCGGTCGGAGTGGCTAGAGGGGAGCTCTTGCTCCCTCTGGGGAAGGAGGGCTGAGTCTGCCTCATACAGACCCTGAGAGCTTGCGGCCTCTTGGAAAGTTCACAAAAACTCATTTAAACAATACCCAAGTTTATTTTGCCTTTCAAATAAGGGAAAAGAATATTAGGCAAGCTGAGATGTAAACTCAATTATCTATGACAGATTTTCAAAGTGAAGGCACCGTCAGCCTTGTGTTTAAGGGTCTCTGGTTTAGGGACAGCAGCCCCTTCATGACCTGGTTTCACAGCTTTTTAAAATTCCAGCTCACATACATAACAGCAACAGAGGACACAGCCTAGACCTGTCACCCCGTACTTGCAAGGAGGAAAGCCCTGAAGAACAGAGCAAAGGTTTTCGGCAGCCCCTGGCCTTGGGTCAGGAGGAGGAAGGCCAGGGCCCAGAGGGAAGCTGGGAAACAACTCTGGGAGATACGCAGCTGAGCATATGCCTGGGCAACGGTGAGTCGTGGGAAGACAAACTTATGAAGGGCATTAATCAAGGTACAAGCAAAAGAAAATGAGGTGCTTCAGGGCACAGTGTGTGGGAAGCAACTGCCTGATGGAAATCATTAGGAGAGACGCCCATGACTTCCTTGCCCAGCAGGCCCCTTGCCAGCAGAGTATCTGCTGTATTACAGCTCCAAAGGTGGGGGCAGAGAGTCCAGATGTCAGGGTTATCCATGCCCAAGGGTGGTGCTGGAAGATTCTGCCCGTCCCCTCCTGTATCATGAAAAAGAGGGACAGGGGTAGCTTTGGTATGCTTTTTCCCTGGACTGACCTTTAGGATGGGGAGGGACAGCATGTGGGATGTTGGTGCTTCACTGTTCCATGCTGACCAGGCTGAACATGAGCGTCATGTCAAAGAAGAGGGACTCTCTTCTCGAGGTGAGTCTGGTGCGGCTGCCTGTACATGTGCTGCACACCTTTCCCAGCAGCAAATGTCTGAGACTCCCCCCCATCCAGACCTGCTGGCTTGAGCACCTGTCAGCCAGGACCAGAGCCCAGATCTTCTGGCCCTTAGGCCACTGCCCTTTCACAAGCCAGCAGACAATCGAATAACAACTTCTTTGCCTTCAAATTTTCCTCTCTGAAAGGAGGATAGTAAAAACAGCTTTCTCAAGTAGGGAATTACGACTGTATTTTAGAACAGGGAAAAATATCTGAAAATGAGCATCCTGTCACTATGCAATCATAACAGCTTTTGAATGTTATTACCTAATCAAAATTGCCCAGGTATTCTGCTCTGGAAGCCCTCAACTGGCAGACAGGATGTTTTCAAATGCAGTAATAAAAATCATGTGTAAAAGAAAAAAATCCACTGAGTTCTGAACACTACTCTCTGGGGCAAAACCTCCAAATCACTCTCAGATTATAGCAAGGAACCCACACTTCATTTTTGGTGGGGTGGTTAGAAAAATTTTACAATACATACAGGTCAGAGTCAATCCAAACAAAGATGCAGCAAAGACGGGAGTTGGTTTGTAAAGATTCCTTTTTAAGAAAGAAAATATGGATGAACATATGGAAGATTATTTTAGCTGTTAATCACTGAAAAACTGGAGACTTTTCCCTCTTATTTTCATTTGAGAACCAGGTTTTCAAGACAGATTATCCAGAAACTTTACAGCACTTACCTTTCTTAGTATGAGGATAATCTATGTTCTATATCTATTAGTTTATACTTTACAAAGTGCTGTCATTTTAGAAGAAAAGGCAATTAAGAGGAGAATGGTGGTTACCAGGGGCTGGGGTGTAGGGAAATTGGGGAGATTTTAAGGGTATAAACTTGGAACCAGTAGATAAATAAGTCCTGGAGAGCCAGTGCAATAATACTGTATTATAATCATCAAAGTTGCTAAGAGACTGATCTTAACTGTTTCCACCACACACACAAAAAAATGACCATTATGTGACATGCCGGAGGTGTTAGCCAACACTGTGGTGGTAAGTCATACTGCACTATGTAAACATGTCAAACACACTATACATCTTAAACTACACAATATTATGTTAGTTATGTCTCAGTAAAAAAGCCACTTATAAGATGAAATGGCATCATCTTATAATTTTTTTTGGTACACTATATATCAGAGCAACAAACATTCATATGCATAGTTACATATACATGCCAATTAGTTATGGCTTTCATATTTCATAGGCATTTCAAAAAGTAAACTTTATTTTAATAAACGTGAGACTTAGAATTTTTGTTTTCTACTTTTTAGTTTGTTTTCCCCTGAATACACTTCTGATCTTAAATAATTGTTTACATAAATTCAGATTTTTCTTGATCTGGATGATTATGTTTTCCACATTTCTTGAGTAATTTCTTTAACAAAAAACATGCAAGAAAGTAGATTCCTTTTTATTATATGCCAGGTATTTGCTTATGTCCTTTGGGGTATTAGATTATTTAAAAGAGACAAATTAGGAGTAATCTTTCTCTTTTGTTTCTCTTGAGGACAAGACCCTAAGTGACAGTTCTGCCTACAGGAGGGAATTCTCAGGAAAACTTTGCTATCTTCTGGCTCTAGTACATACTCGCTCACACCGGCCTGCCCGTACCTAACTGGTATGTGATGCTGGTGTCCCCCTCACACGGCCTGCTCACCTAGGACGAGAGTCAAATGCTCACATCAGCTGCTGCCTCGGTGTTGTTCGTAGTGGTAGCAAGGATAGACTAAGACACGGGGAGTGAGAAAAGGATCTTAGTGGGTTTTAACAACAAAGGTTATTTCTTCTTTGCCTCCATCATGGGTTGGCCAGGGCCCTGCTCTCTGCCTCCTCATCAGGGGCACTGAAGCCCCATCCTGAGCATTCACTTGTCTCCCAAGCAGAACTGAAGGCCTCACACTGGCCATTAAAGTTTCTGGCCTGGCAATGACACTCGTCACTTCTCCTTACTACTCACTGACTGTAACAGGTCTCCACACTCAGCCTCTTGGAACCACAAAGTACAATCCCATCATGTGCTAAAAGGGGGAGAAGCCAGAAACACTTGTGAGCAGCATTAATGGTTCTGACAGCCACCCTCCCAGTGCCATCTCCTTCTCTTTCTTCCTAGAAGCATGCTGACCATCTCTCCTCCCACGCTGCCCCTTAAGTCAGTAAATGTGACCCTATTTCCTGTTCCAGGAAAGGATCTTGATGCATTTTTGCCAGTCAAAACAATCTTAACCTGGTTGTAATTGGCTCAGGAAGGAACACGAGGCATTATTTAGGGCAATGAGATGGTAGGAGAGGCTTGTAGGGGCTTTGGGGAAGGTCTCTTACTCTTTGAGGCAGTTTCTAGAAGAAACTCCGTTACTTTTCCTGGATGTGGGGGAGAGAGCATGGAAGGACAGGCGCCATTTGCAGCTGTTCTGAGAGCAAGGAGAGAACCAGTCTCAGGGTGGAGCTGACCCCAAGATGGGAAAGCAGAGAGATGGGGAAGACCTGGGTCCCTAACAAAATGAGCGGCTGTTGGGTCAGCCAAACCTAAAGCCTGTCCTACCTTTGGACTTCCAGTTATCCCTGCCAAAAAAAGTCCTTATTGTTTAAGCCACTTTGCATTGGATTTTCTGTTACCTGCAGCCAAAGTATCCCAAACTGACATGCCCGCTTCACTAGATTTCCTGTAGTGTCTTTCATGCTTGATTTGTGGCCCCTGACTCCCACGTGGCCTCCTTATTCATGCCCACTTGCTGCCCATCCCTCCTATCGCAGGTCGCTTGGATGTGGAATATCCATTTGTCCCCAACTCCCAGTATCATATGAATGCCTCCTCTGCTTACTAACGTCATGACCTTCATCTGTGGCCTGCTGATCTCTCACTTTCTGCCTCCAGCTGCTTGGCTTTCTTGACCTGCCTTGATGAGCAGCCCCCACTCCAATGCTAAGGAGACCAGCTTCTCAAGGACATACTTGCTTGTTTAAAACATGTCCTTTGTATCATTAAATTGTACCTTGTCTCCACACGGGTTGAAACCAAAGCATCCCATGTGGACAAATGCTGTGAAATACAAAGGTCAGGGCAGTTGCCCCTCCACTCTGTCAGCTGCACACACTGTTGCAACACGGAGCTTGCTGCTGAGGGCTGAAGTGAGGCTGCCCCGCCGAAGCCTCAGCAAGGTCACTGACACCCGCCATCAGAACGCCCATCATATCCCACACATGAGCTGAGGAGTGACAGAAGAGCCCATTTCTGTGGCAGAAGGCAGAAGACTCAGCCCTAATGTGGGCAGGAGTGTGCTTTTTAGATCCAGGTTTTAATGGGCATATCTTGGGTGAATAGAGCATGAAGTTAACACACTTTGTGTGACTCCCGGTCTGGCTCATTTGCCACTGTAAATATGAGACCCTATGCCAAAACAGCTCACCAAAAGCAGTCTGGGAGAAGTCAGGGATGAGGCAAAGCTGTGAGTAATCTAAGAAACAGAAATATTCTGGGAGCTTTCTGGAGGTAGAAGGCATGGTGTCTCTAATGTGACTGGGCATAAGGAGTCTGAATTGGCCCTTTTCTGAATTATTAATACCTTCTAAAATCACACCATGGAAGCTCTGAACCTTTTAGATTTACCATCCTTGCATCTCATAGGATGGCTCCAGAGAGATTTCTGGCAGGTTCTAGGAAACTTTTCCGAGACTGACAGTTGCTTGGGGGAATAAAGAGACGGTATGTGTCTGTTTTTTCTTTTTTTCCTCTCCTATTCCTTTTCTTTAGCTCATTTTATCAAGTCATGCAAAGCTTTCACTAATACAGTTGAGGCTTACAAACTGTTAGAAGAATCACTGTCTTGAACATCATCTAAGGAAGAGCGGAAGAAAGGAAGGAGGCAGGGGCTGGGGAGAACAGAAGGCTGTTATTCAGCTGGGCCGGCCCCCCTTCACCCAGAAGGCTGACTTTCCGGCAGTGGGAAGGAGGACGGGCCAAATTATGGTAATTAGGATCTTCTGTGGCAGCTCATGATTTGCATTTCCTTCATTTCATTGTTTCCCTTCACGTTTGCCTGGAAGGCTAAATAAGACACTTCTGTGTTTGTACTAAAGGGTTATTCTTGGGATTCAGAGGCGAGAGCCCATCAGAGAACACGTCTGGCCTGCTTTTCCAGGGGGATGAAGGCAGGTGGCTTAGTAGAATCAGGTGACCCATCTCTAGGGGACAGTAGAGACTTTAGAAGAGGACATAAGATTTTAAGAATTTCCCCGTGGCTCTTTATTCAGGTGCTGACTACCTAGCTTGTGCAGTGGATTATCAAATCATTCATTTTTCCCTTCTGCATTCTACTAAACATATTTTGCCTTCTGAGAGATTCAAGTTGTAGGAAAAGCCCATAGGGAGTCAGGGATAGTTCTTTCCTTATCAAGTGGAGGTAGCAGTACTTTCTCCTCTCAGCCCAGCAAATGCCCTCTAGCCCTGGCCCTCGACTTTTCTCATCATTGGGAAATGTGATTGGCAACTCCTCACTGCTGATAAAGATGCTGATTCTCTCTAGCTGCCAATCAGTCCTTGTGCAGGTCACCTTTAAATTCACTTTATATTAAACATCAGACTGCAGGATTGGTTGGAAGTTTCTGCAGTGTAGTTAACAGAATCATAATTTCTAGCAGCTACTGTTGAGAAGAAACTATTAGAGAACATTGGCTCTAGAATTTAATGTGCTCACACACATCACTAGCCGTGTGATGAACATCTGCTTTTAAAATAGGGGCCCACACTGACTGCCGCTCTAATTCTACTTCTTTGCTATCAACATGAGCCCTGTAGTTTCCAATTATTCTACATCATTCCTCACGTGGCAAATTTACACAGCCTTCAGTTTATTGCCTTTTCTGGGAAGGCCTGTGGCAACTTTGCCCATGTTCTGATTATTATTTGAGGAATATCAATGCTATGTATTCAGCATAGTAACATGACCTATTACCGCCCTTGACAATATTGCCAATGATGATGACACAGAGAAGCTTCAGGGCCTGGATTATCTGGTCAACCTTTTCGTTCTGTAGAAGAACCTAGGGCTCAAGTTGACCTCCCCCAAATCTGTTGGCTCTTGAGAGCAGATTAGGCAAGAGAATGCAAAGTCTTTTAATGTAAATGTTTTATTGAAGTATAAAATGTATTCTGTAGTATGTACGGAAAATATAAGCATATCATGTGTGTAATTTCAGTGAACTCACAAAGCAGGAATACCTGTCTAGACGGCAACCAGAATCAGTGCCTTTATGCTCCCTTCTCAACCGTAGCATGCCCCTCTGAGTGACCCCCACCTTGACCTCTATACCTTAGACTATTTTGCCTGCACCCAGACTTTATACTAATGGATCCAAAAGCCTGTCACTCAGCACTCTTTCACCACCACAGTTTCTTTGGCTGTCACATTCTTCTAAAGAGCATAGCAGTTTCAAAAATGAGACTGGAAGGAGAACCAAACTCAGTTTTGAAGTCAGATTTCCATCATATTCCAGTCGGCAGCTCCCTAATCTCTCACAGTCAGGGACAAGGCCACTTTGTTTGGGCCAACTTGTTAAAAAGCACAAACTAGCCAAACCCAGCTCCTATCTGGTCAGCAGTGAGTGCAGGGCCACCCAGCTGCTGCTTGGTACCAGTTATAATTCTATAAGCGTGAGTTCCATCATTTTTTAGAAAAATTTGTTACCTTTTTGTGGCTGCTATTGATTTTCATCCAGACATATTACTATTCTTGACAATATTGCTTTTTCATCACTGACATCTTAGTAGATCCAGAGACAGAAATATCACCAGAATACTTTCTAAGTTTCTCCACGATGAATAACCAGCTCTCTCCATCTCATTTCCTATAATGTGATTATGTCTGCTTGTTTTCATTTTGATTTAAATACTTAGTTTTCTATGACAGACATTTCCCATCTCTCCTGTTCTCTCCCTCTTCTCCAAGAGGTAATGCAAATCTACATGTTTCATCAACATGCTGACTGCATCTTATAAATGCTAGCAAATAGCAGGCTTTGATACAGACCAATGGTCAGCTTACAGGATACCAGTGAGATTTGCATCTTCTGGTCACACATCCCTCTTTGCACAGTCAGATACTTTCCACAGCAGTTTTTTTATCTACTGAAATATAAGTCGCTACAGAATCAGGTCTACCAGCTGTCCAAACTCTTTCAGTGTATGTGTGGATCACCTTATTTTTCTGCTCTGTAAGTTACTGAATATGGGAGAACTAGAACAGATCCTCCTTGTCTATTAAATGAAGGAGTAAAATTACAGTAGTAAAAACAAGATACAGGAACAAAGTGCTTGGGCTTGCTCTCCAGAGGGCATGTTATCCAGCCACGTGCCTTCTTCCCCAGAGGCAGCAGTATTCTTTTGACATTGAGACGTGAAGAGCTGTTTAGTCATGGACAGTACCACATCAAAGTGAACTGAAATAGGGAGCCATGACAGAGGTGATGAACTCATCTGTAGTATAGAGTGGACTCACAGAGAATTCCAGCAGTTTTTGGATCCAAATGGGAGAGAGACATGTGTGGCTTCCAGGGAAGAAGCTGTCCATAAAGAGATCCTCTCTCAGATGTAAAAAAAAAAAATTTCTCCAGGCTGCCAGCATTCCAGCCAATGAGGAAGCTGCATGCACATATTTTTATCCCTTCTCCTTCCCCAGACATCTACCTGAGTGTCTCTCTATCCGGACAGTCGTAGGCAGCGGGCCTTGTCTTTGTTGGGTGAGAGAAAGGGACAAAGAGGCAGGGACAGGGTCAGGGATGACACCGACAGGAATTGTCTCTGACTTAAACTCTTTTTTAATCATTCCAGAATTAGCCCTGTCAATAGAAATGTTGTCCACAGACTCAGTTCCCAGCCTTTTGAAATTTCCTTTGTACTTCTGTGAACAATCAGAAAGTCTCCCTGAAGCCAAGTAAGCCCAAGCCAGTGACACCCTCCTCCCCTCCTCAGACCGGATCACAATGGTGAGAGCTTAGTGACTGGAGAGGAATCAGTTCAGAAAAATAGTTCCTATTACCCGAGAAAATGTATGAAGAAAAAGGGGACCGATTATGGAAATGATAATATTAATCACAATGATTAAAAATAGTGACAAGGTCTAAAATTTGTTTAAGATCTTCCAGAAAGTTCAAGATGCTCTAGCTATGCTTTTCATTTATGTCAACAATGTACAGAAGACCAAATGACTTAATCATAAAATCACATATTTGAATAGTGTTCTACAGATACAAATTGCTTTTGCTTATCTTGTCTTGTTTGATCCTTGTTCAAACCTGAGAAGTAGAAAGGCATATATTCATTTTGTATACAAGGAAAATGAAGCTCAAAAGGTTATGTGATTGCTTAGAGTCACAAATGACTAGGAATCTGGTCATCTAGCAACTGCCAGGTATGAATTCCAGTGCACTAGAATGTCCTGTTTAATATATTTTGAGAGGGTAAATTCTAGGAGATGGGATTAGCATCCTAACATAAATCAAATATTACTAAGATTACTATAGTCTGTTTTTGGCACCATGAGGTTTAAAAAGAAAACAGGATGTGACAGTCCTCACAGGTGGTTTACAATTTGGTTGGGGAGAGTGGTCCTGAAATAAGAAATAAACACAACACTACAAAAGTGGCAGGTTAAAAAAAAAAAGTGCAACCAAATTCCAGAAAGAAGGCATCAATCTAGCCAGGAAATGCTGGACAGGTCTTCAGATAACAGGAGGCAGGATGTCGGTGAACTAAGCCTTGGAGAGAAGCGGGCTCCACCTACGGGGAGCCCTGTGGGGTGTGTGAGTCTGTCCAGGAAGCAAAGAGGCAATTCAGGAGATATCTGATGTTATGTGAAGGAGATTTTGGGATTTGTGGGGAGAACTGCCTTGGGTGATGAATAGTTCGGGCTATGAGGACCCAAATCACTTAAACCTGAGAATAAGTTCTCAAGACTTGGAAATGCATTTGGAAGCAACCGGGTAGCCAGGCTGGGGCACAGAGTCCTGGTGAATACACCGGGTCCATCTGGTCTGGTCCACATTACTCAGCCCAGTGCCCTCACCAGCTCTGTTCTCGTCTTGCAAGGCTGTTGTGAATATAAAAACCTTGTAGGATAAATCAGGAAATCCAGAAACTCAGAGGCAGACTTGATTGGCTGGCAAATTCTACAACACGTAACATTAATTTAGTGCTTTCATTATATAGTAGAGAAGGAAAAATATCTTAGAAAACATTAGGGCCTACAGTCAATTTGAATGCTGACAATCTCGTTAAAGGTTTCACCCCACTATTGAGATGTATGTGGAGAGGAATTCTTTGGAGAACATCTAAGCCACAGCCACCTGAACCCAGGGCTGGTAATAATCAATTTTGAAAACTAATAATGGAAGGAAAATCATAGTTTATGAATGGATGGCTGCATCAGGTAACTTTTCTTCCCTATTATTCTTTAAGTTCTCTAAACTCATTTTAAGGTGCATGTGGATTTAGCAGAAAATGGTGGGGAAGGAGTGATGGATGCCTGAAAATAGGAGCCAGAGTTTCTTATTCCTGGTAGTGGGGATAGTGGGACAGGAAGTGGGAATCTAGGTTGATAATGTAATTTTGTTTCCCTTACGGCGGCTTCCAATGCAGGTAGTTGAACATGGAACATGGAAAGCCCCAGAAACTCAACCCAGTTAAAGATGGTCCCTTGGCATTTCTCTCACCTCCAGGAGTCTGTTGGAGTTAGCAGCCTTTAAAACTCACTTATTCCCTGACCTCTGTCCAGGACTGAGTTAGGTTCTCTGTATATATTCACCAAGAACACCATGTACTTATCAGTTATAGTATGAGTGTGTGTGTGTGTGTGTGTGTGTGTGTGTGTGTGTGTGTGTGTGTGAGAGAGAGAGAGAGAGAGAGAGAGAGAGAGAGAGAAAGAGAGAGAGAGAGAGAGAGAGAGAGAGAGATTAAACAGTGGAGGCTGCTTCCTGGCCTTCCATCACAGTTACGGAAGGTGAGCTCTCAACAAGCATG
Organism: Smutsia gigantea; assembly: GCA_032199065.1. Classification (NCBI taxonomy): domain Eukaryota; kingdom Metazoa; phylum Chordata; class Mammalia; order Pholidota; family Manidae; genus Smutsia; species Smutsia gigantea. The sequence continues at coordinate 121,803 of JAVSCE010016849.1, forward strand.
ACAGGGGCTGTGAGCTCCATTCTTCACAGCCCTTCTCAGTTCCTGTGCTTTCCCTTCTGTGAGCATCTTGCCATGAGTGTGTTTCGGAATTTAAAGATTTTTTAAAAAGCCACAGTCCATAAATGCAAGAATCGTGCTCAACCAAGAAGCAACAATTGTTTCCCATACTTGTGGAAAGAAAAGTTTGATGTATTGGGCTTAGAGAAATGATGGTGCTCTTCTAAAGGGATTTTCAAGGGTAATTCTGGTTATCTATATTATAATTTGTGTCCTGCCACTGACTGTAACCACAACTCCTTTGTACATGTGGTCTTGTTGAGAAGGAGAGAGAGAATGAATGCAGGTGAAGAGGAAGACGGAGCCCGGGGCCAGTGTGATTTGGAGGACTCGTCCTTGCCACCTCAGAATCAGGTACCCTTGCCACGAATGGACATGGGCTCCAGTCACTAATGCAGCGTCTTTCTCTCAGGCTTCAGTAATTCTCACAACCTTCACATGAGGAAGGCAGGGAGGAGACAGCCATATCCTTATGAAAAGAGAAAGGAAGTCATGGTACTGACCAGCCTTTGTCTGTGAGGAGGCTTTAGATTCATCCAGTTTATCTTCTCACATGTATAAATTTAACCACCCAATAGGGCTCTACATGCTTTCTCAACAATGAGGGAGCAAAAGTAACAGGAAATGTTTTATAGTCCCCCTGGATGAAGCCCTACAAAGATTGGAAAGTGTGAAATGGTGTGTGAGGAGAATGAGCTGGGTTAGCGGGGAAGTCAGCTGCAGAAGCTGCGGCTGACAGGGTCTGCGACGGAGCTTCGTGGGTGCCTTCCGGAGAACACGGTCTGGAACAGCCCATTCAGGCCCCTTGATGCACACAGGCTGAGCCCCCAAAGAGGCTGTAGGGGCTTCTGTTCTGCTTATTAGACTTAGTTGACCTGCATCATGCGTCACAGATTATAAGAACAGAACCAGGAAATCTGCTGAGAATACTTTTCATAATGGAATTCCTTTTTCTCCCATATGTGAACAGAAAGAAATGGTTTCTACCCTGAATATGGTGCTACACACAATTTGTAAAAGGATCATGCTAGGGATAGGCAGCACGGCACAGGGTTTTAAAATTCAATGAGAAAGAGTGCAAGGAAGATAACTATCCCAAGTCCACTGTCCTCATGCTTCCGGTTGTTTTAGCCTATGTGACTGTCCTGCGAATGAGCCAACATTAATTTTTGGCCTCACAGGTGCTGTGTTCCAACAAGTTACCCAAACTACACTGAAAGCAATCGCAAGATTTTCCCATACTTGAAGGGCAGAGAGCATAAACTGAATAACAGGAGGCTTCTGAGATGAGGCGAAGAGTGTTTCTGAGTGGTTCCCAATGCAGGTGTGAGAACGAGCCCATTTTAGAAGTGGACGAATATCTGCCACAATGCCCAGTGATGGAAACAGGTAAAAGACCACAGAACAAAGAATAGGGTAAGTGGCCTGTAAGAGCAAAGATGTAGCATAATAATTACAGTTGCAAGTAGGCCCAGTCATACACAGGACACAGGAGAAGTTGCTAGAACTTTCTTGCTGGTTCTGAACAATGCTGGGGTTTGGTACTTATAACACATTATTTCTTTAAAAGCTGTTTTTTTCTAATAGCACAAAGGCATTCAGATGATCTGGGTAATTAAACTTAATTGTGTAACTCGAAAAAAATGATCAGAATTAGATTGCACTAACCATATGTAACAACATTACTAAGTATATGAATCTTTTCTTCAAGTTTTATATGGCAAACACACACACACACAGAGCACTTTGACCCAACAGGGTCACGAACCATCATCTTATGTTGTTCAGAATGGCACCTGTTATTTCAATCTCTCTGACCCTCTGCCTACGAGGACTTATATTAGTGGTGCTAGAGTTGTAATGAGGTCTGTTAGCAAGAACATATGCCTAAGTAGCAGACTGAGAAAGTTGATTCCATAACAATAGCTGCCATTTATTAAGCATTACATTATTCCAGTATTGGAGTAATAGTTTTACATATCATATCATCCAAAATTTGATAACTTTATGAGGCAGGTGTTATCCTTATCTGATAGATGAGGAGACTGAGCAAATAGCAACCTGAAGACAGATCATTCCAAAGCTTGGCTCCTAACCATTGTGCTACTTAGACTTTGATAAATGGACTATTTTAATTCTAAATACTGCCAGTCAAGGCCTCCAGCCCCTATCTTGTGTCCTCCCTCCCAGACAGCTGAATTTTGTGTAAACATTTCAGTGTGTAGTTGGTAGCTGGCCTGGCTGGACCACTGTGCTGAGGTAGGAGTTTTTTCAAGGTGAAATTGTTTCCATTACAGCTATGTTGCTCCTTGAATTTCACTTAATACCCACAAAGCATGGGTTGTTTCCAGGAAGAGAAGTTGGTGGTGGTGGACAGTCTGTCCACACAGAGGGTCTGGCATGGACACAGACACACAGTCATAGAAGGACTTGGTGCATAAGGGGAAGGGTGTCTGTGATGTGGGGATGTAGGGTCAGGGAAGAAGGGCTAACAGAACAGTCGGGGACAGAACACAGAGGCGTTGCTGGGACAACCACTGCTGGTGGAATTGACTCTGTGAAAGGCGGGACTCATGGACCCGCTAGTGGGTTCAAGCTTAAGCGTCACTGCTGCATAATGAGAGCCGCCATTTAGAAAGAAAATTCCAGTACTAGTGTGGAGAATGACCTTGGAGGAGCAAAGGGAGAGAGGGAGAAAGCTGTTGCAATAGTCCAGTTGAGAGAAGATGAGGCCTTGGGGAAGGAGAGAGGAAAAGACATTTCTAGTTTAAGCTCAGCAGGGCTTGGATATTCAGTGAAAGCAGATTGGGAGAATCAAGGACATTACTAACCAAGATGACAAAGAGGATGTTATTAACCAAGACGACAAAGCTTTTTACGTCCTCCAAGAGATATTTAATTAAATAAATTTTGGATATACTGAATTTGAGAGATCTATGGAGGTATTCAGAGAGTAGATGGAAAATACAGTTCTGGAGCTTCAAGTTGGGTTGGGGCTACAGATCAAGATATTCATTCACTTAACAGAAACTTGTCCAGTGCCTGCTTAGCTCCAGGCCCTAATTTAGGAACTTGGGATAGAGCAGTGCACAGTCATCCACATGGAAGTGGTCGGCAAGGCCAGAAGAGTGGCTGAAATCCTTGGGAGTGCGACAGCAAGAAGAGAGAACGTCTGAGAACAGGACACCCGAGGGATCTGACAACCAAAGGGCAGATGGGAGGGCGGGAGGAAGGAGTACACGGACCGGATGGAGCGGTTAGAGGGACAGGAGTACTCAGGGTTACAGGCAACAAAAGGAGGGAACTGGGTCCATTATTTTTTAATTAAAAAATGTTAATGTGCTGAAAAAACACATAACCTAAAGTTTACCATCTTAACTAAATTTAAGTGTACAGTTTAATAATGTTAAGTATTTACAATTAGCACACATAATGTGTGTGGGGGGGCACAGGGAAGGCAGAATAGCACAGAGAAGACAAGTAGTGACTCTATAGCATCTTACTACGCTGATGTACAGTGACTGCAATGGGGTATGTGGTGGGGACTTGATAATGGGGGGAATTTAGTAACCACAATGTTGCTCATGTAATTGTGTATTAATGATACCAAAAAAAAATAATGTTAAGTATATTCATATTGTTGTGCAATGGATTTTCAGAGCTTTTTCATCTTGTAAAACTGAACCTCTATACCCCTTGAACAATAATTCCCTACTTGGCATGCATACACACACACACCCTGCCCCCGAAGTAGAGTTGATGGATCATGTGGTTCTATTTCAATTTTCTGAGGAACCACCATACTGTTTTCTATAGTCTACTTGGGTTTTGATATCACTGTCTAATTCTGATTGGGAAGAATAGAAATGATAGCTATTTTGCATATTAGCTCTATGTTGAGCAGAATATGTGCATCACCTTATTTAATCTCCAAAACAATGCTTGAAGAGGTATTATTGATACATTTTGCAGGTGAGGTACAGAAACGTGAAGTAGGCCAGTGTTAGTTGAGACTTGGGACTTGAATTCAGGTCTCTCCTGATTTTCCACAGGTAGCCATTTTGGCGTTTTATTTCTAATGAGAAGGGCTCATTTTCCCAAGTTCCCTAGTGATTCATGGAATGTTTTTTATAATTCGGAGAGTATTTTGTGAATCACAAGTTTACATTTAAAAGGATTGAGAGTCAGTAATTATACTGTCACTCTTTGATAACTCCAGCCCTGAATTCTTAAATAGTCATATCTTTCCATGCAGAAAACAGCAGCAGTTCATTCCTACATGTCACCTACAGCTCTCCCGTTAGCACCACACTGAGCCTCTCCAGCTTCCTGTCTGCATTGTACCCGGTTGCTGTTATTGTGCAGAATTAATGAATAGTTTGCAAACTAGCATCACTTCTGTGAAAGTTGATGGACATGTTAATTATAACTTATTTAGATTTCACAGTTGCATGACCCAGATTCTTCTTTTCTGCCAAATTTCCAAAGATTCAGTGGCATTTTAGAAACTGCAGTAAACACAGACCGTGTATTAAAATGCAAGCAGTGGAGGAACTGGCCATGCAGAAACGGGAAGATGATGATACTGGTTTATCTGACTTCAGAGCTAGAGTCAGATGGTCCAATTTCAGGGTTTTAGGTTGATTCAACAGTGCATATCTTCCCCTATTGGGTTTTATTAAAATATTTTGTAGGCACTGGATCTATTCACTGTCTTCTTTCTATTATGCAAGGATCAAAGCATTTGCTGGAAGCCTGGTCACAGCTGCTGATCACCAACATCCTCAGTTCATTAAATGTCTTGGTTTGGTGTTTGCAGTCCACTTTCTGAAAGACTGGGACGCACACCTGGGTTTGGATCTTGGCCCCACCAGTTCTTATTGGGCTACCACTGTGACAGGATTCTGTAGGTGCTGGGGATTCAGCAATACACAAGACAGAGTCTGCCTGTGGGAGCTCACAGAGAGCCCACTGGGGTTAAAGAAGTGATTACACTAGCTATGCAGGATACGATTAGGGGAAGGCTGGGGCCTGTGGAAACACACAGGAGAGCTCCCTGTCCCAGTAGCTGGGTGGAGGATTAAGTCAGTGAAAGCTGTGTGGAGGAAGTAGTGTCTAAGCCAGTGTTTCTCAGATTTTACCATGAGCCAGAATCACCTGAGAGGATTGATAAAATAGAGATTTCTGGGCCCCATCACTAGAATTTCTGAGATCTGGGGTGAGGCCTGAGAAGCTGATTTCTAACAAGTTCCCTGTTGAGGCTGATGCTGCCTGCTCTGGGACCACATTTTGAGAATCAGTTATCTAAGCCAAGATCTGAAGAAGGGTGAAAGTGGAGAATGTGGGATGTGTGTGCATGCACACGAGTACATGTCTGTGTTCACCCAGGAAGCATGGGGAGTGCTGGGCAGGAAGGTATCCCAAAGGGAACAAAATGTGCACAGGCTAAAAGAAGGCAGGACATGCTCAGGGACATGATTGTTGTAAAGTGTAGTGTGTAAGTAGTGGCGAGGGATGAAGGTGTCACCGTCAGTAGTGACAAACCACAGAAGACCTAGCTGGAGCACTAAGGAGTTTAGCCAGGGCAATGGGAAGCTGCTAAGGTGGGTCAGTTAGGAGAGTGATGGGATGTGACTTGTATTCTGGAAAGGTTGCTCTGGCTTCACTGTGGATAGTGAGATGGAAGGGGCAACCTGGGAGCAGGGAGACCAGTTAGGAAGGCGTGACAATAATCCAGGGCAAAGATGATGATGGCTGTGCAGACACTGTTTTTTGTTGGGAAAGTTGTGGTGGATTCAAGATGGCCAGAAATTCTTGGCTCCTTCTTCCCATCAAGAGATGGGGTCTCTGTGTCCCCCACAAATCTGGGTGTGGACAGCTGACCAACAGAATAAGGCAGAAGTAATGCCAGATCCTGGGCTCAGGCTCTGAGACTAGCAGCTTTCTCTTCCTGTCTCTTGGAGCACTTGATCTTGACTCCGACCTGTCTCATGAAATGACTAACAACTGCTAGAGAAGGAGTGTGAATAAGTCTTGAGACTACATGGAGAGGGACAGGGTCCCGGCTCTGTGTTTATCCCTGAAAAGTGCCAGGCATGCCAGTGAAGGCATTTTGGAATTTCCAGCCCAGCCCAGCCACTAGCTGAATATCATGGAGTGACCGGAGCCAATGCCAAGTGGAGCAGAAGAACCGCCCTGCAGAGCCCTGCCCAAATTTCTGACCCACAATATTATGAACGTAATAGAATGGTTATTGCTTTACATCACTAAGTTTTGGGGTAGTTTGTTTTACAATAATAGATGACTGTAACAGTTTCAATATCTGAATCACAAAAAACATTAATTTTTAAGGGGTAGGTAGGGGAAGAGAGACCCCCCAAAGCAGAATAAATGTAAGGAAGGAGAAAAACAAGGAGAATGTGGCATTATGGAAGCCAGAAAAGAGTACATCAGGTAGGAGGAAGCTGGTATTAGTGTCAAATGCTGCAGGGAAGTAGCAAAAAATAAGGACTGAATAATGTCTTTTGGCTTTAACAGCACATAGGTCACTGGTGACATTGTTTTGTAAGTCCAGGAGACAGTTTCAGTGAGGAAGTGGGCAAGGAGGCAGGAGGTGAAAGCACTTTGTCCAGAAGCTTCATGATGAAGACAGGGATAGGTCTGAAGGTGTGCAGGGTTGAGAAAATGTTTTTAAGTTATTGGACTTGGGCTTACTTCAGTGCTGATGGGAAGAACACAAAATGCAGGAAGAGGGTGAAGAAAGGTCCTGGGGGCAAATGGACATGGTAGGTTCTGCAGAAGCCAGAGGGGATGTTTTGCATCATACGAGCAGAGGGATTTTCTCGGGATGAAAGGAGGGACCCCTCTTCTGCTGAGACTGGAAAGAACAGGAAAATGATGTAGAGGAAGACTGATTTGCGGTGGCTGTAAGGTGAGGGACACTTCATCTCATGGTACCTAATTCTCCTGTGAGGTAGGAGACAAGATTGTGTGCTTAGACTAGTGGGGGAGTTGGTGAGGTGAGACTTTTAGGAGAATGGAGAAGACTTGAAATAGCCTCCTGGGGGATGGCAGGAGGCCAAGCAGAGAAACAGAAGGATTGCATCCTCGGTAATGGTACCTATTTCTGTGGTTGTGCGATTTTCTTTTCCCTTTGGTCCTACTTAACAGTCCATGTAGAATCAAAGAAGGCAGACGGTTGGATAGACCTAGAGTTGGAGTCTCAGTGGACTTATAAAAGGCAGATGGCAAAGGATTTGAAGATTTGGCAAAGAAAGGATTGAAGTGAGGGTGTGCTGACAAGAAAGCAAGTGAAGACAGAGAAAGAAAGGCAAGTTTGAGGGATCAAGGTCTTGATCGGCTTGAATGACAGAGAACAGATGCGTGATTTTGGTTTTCCAGAGATTGTAGGTAAGGGCAGAGTCCAGGGTCTGAGAAGGAGGCTGGAGTGGAGAGAAACTCAAGTGCATCGACGTAGAGGAAATCAGAGGCCTGAGAGTTCACATTTGTGAGGATGGTCCCTGATCTCGGCTCTGCCAAGGGGGCTGGACTTGAGGGTGAAGGGAGACCGGGAGCGCTGGCCAGCAGGTTCAGAAAGCGCACAAGCCTGGAGGCTAGAAATTGCAGCAGTGAGATACTGGGAGAGAGGCAGCCCAGAGACATGAATCTCAAGGAGCCTTCTGTTTTCTGGTTTGTTTTTAACCCGAGGGTGCCAGAATATGCTTTGGAAGCAGCACTGGAAATTAAGGAGGACACTGTCTCCACTACCTTAAAAGCCGTGGGACAATGAGCCACTTCTTCCAGACAGGGCTGCAGAAATGGGGTCTGCCGGGCTGGGTTTTGCTTGAGGCAAAGAGGTAGAGGGAAAATTCAGAGAAGAGGTTGAAGGAGGTTTTTTTTTTCCTAACCATCGAAAGTGGGTGCCAGGGACTTGCCAACAGTGGGAGTGGGACCCCCACCTGGGTTCCGGCTCTGGCTCTCCCCCTTGCAGGGCTTCTCTGTTCCTGTGAAGGAAAATGAAGCTTAGCAGCAGAGCTCACTCGAGTAGAAAGTGGCCTTTGGTGCATGTGGGGTGGGTGCCCACACTCGTGGATGTGGGTTCCATCTGCCCAGAGATGGAGCAACCCCTATACAGATTTGCAGAAGAGCTGGGGTCACTAGGCCTGTAAAATCATAAGTTCAACTTTCCTTCCATCTCTTATAGGCATGATTTCAAGCTATGAAAATAGGTTAAAGATTACTTTAAAAAATAACAACCAAATTTATATTATTTAGAGGCATTCCACTTAGGGGCTTTAGCCATGAAGCTGTGCTCTGGGAATGGATGCTCAGAGCTGGAGCACAATGGTATTAAGAAGCTGACGGACTGCTGGCAAGTCAGACCTGCTGCACGCACCTGTCAAGTTTGTGTTGAATCCATGTTCAGGGAGGAAGGAAGGAAGGAAAAGAAAACTAGAGATCAGGCATTCTGGACTATGATCTGCCAAAGTATATTTTAGGTATGGAATATACAAGAATAAATAAGGGACTCAAAGTTTAGCAAGAGAGACAACGTGAACACACACAGATTAAAGGCCCTGCTCATGTGGGGCTTGCTGTGTGCTGGGCTCTGTGGAAATGCTGACATGTGTGACTCCATCCTCACAACCCGCCTCTGCAGTAAACCCCATTATCATCCCCATTCCACAGAAGCAGAAACCAGGCATGGAGACCGCACAGCGACTAAGCGGCAGGGACAGGCCTTGAGCACAGGTAGTCAGGCTGCAGAGTTTGTGCTCCACAATGGGAAGCTGCCTGTAATTACAATACCTGTGACATCGCTATGGAAGGCTCATGCACAGGGGACAAGTGAGGAAAGGACTAGTTTGTAGTTTGGATTGCATTGGGTCCTGAAGAACAGTAATAGCTCATATTTACTTAGCCAGGTATCACGGCAAGTACTCTATGTAACATGATGCCATTGAACTGAACCCTCCTGCATCCCTCTGTGGTAGGCTGAGTTATCACTTGGTGGAATGGGTTAGCACTTGCTGAACGCGCCAGAGCCTGGGCTTGCATTGACACAGTCTGGTGCTGGAGTGGGGCCACCGCACTGGAGGGCCATCAGCTGGGGGCTCCAGGGGCAGCACTGGGGGTGCAGGCTGAAGGGTGGTGGCCAGAGCGGAGGGTGTGCTGGCTAAGTGCCTGTTAGCAGGCTCAGGGAGCTCCTGCGGGGTGCACATGATCACTGGACAACTGAGGAAACCCAGAGTGAGGGGTTTTCATTGCAAGTGGGAGGCAGGATAACTTCCCTTCCATGTGAGTATGTAGAAGTCAGGGTGCCTCTGGGGTGAAACTGGTGCGAAGTCTGTGCCTGGTGTGTTCCCACCCACTCTTTCCCGCACCAGGCATCCATCCCACGTGCCAGGGGCTCGGCCGTTTTGGCAGCAGCAATCCAGGCATAGTGAGGCAACACTGAGCCAGGCACTCAAGCTGGGCAGGAGGATCGCCACCTCCGTGCAAGGCTGAGGGAGAACCAGATGATTCACACACAGTACGATTGGGCTTTAAAGGAAACAGGGAGGTGGGGGCCATACTGGGGCTGAGCATGGTGATGACAAATGTCAACCCCACTCAGTCCTTTCGGTCCAAAAGCAGGGGAGGGGTATGTGGGGCTCAGGACCTCTCCAGCCATGGCACCCCTGGCTCCAGGGACCTGACCAGACAGAGGTCAGCTTCCTTCTCAGCCCCTCCCCACCTTGAGGCTGGGCCCCAGTCCCAGGAAGCTGAGGCCGGGCTCTCGTGGAAGGAGCCTGTGTAATCACTGTCTGCGGAAGAAGAGCAGATTAAATACATCCCGCATTCTCTCCTAGACATCAAATCCTGCCCAGGCTGACAAGCAGCTGGTGCAGTAAGGCTGCCGAAATGATTTCCAAATCACAGGGATCTCCACCCTCCCCTTTCCTTTCACTTGGAGGAATTTCTCAAAAGACTCTGATTTCTGCTGTGTCTCCCTTCCAATTCCGCTTCCTGGTGCGTCAGTTGGATGGGGAGGAGAGAATACAGTGGGTAATCTACAGCCTCCGAGCCAAGTATCAGCCAGCCAGAGAGGACTGCAAAATGTTCTCTCCAGTTCTCTGCACAGTAATTAAGGAAGACAAGCGATTTTCTCTGAAGTGCTGGTGATCAGGCACTGGGGATTTCTGGGAAGGTTACCTCTGGGGGCTTGGATCAGGCCAAGGGTATGATCAGCTGCAAAGGAAAATGAGAAACTGCAGACATAGCAAGCAGCTGGCATCGTCAGGGAACGCCTGGAGGCCCCCTGTTCCCACCAGACTCTAGGCCTGCACATGCCCTGACTTGGTACCACGGTAGCAGCAGAGCAGGGCTGTTGGCTACAGAGGGACATCCACCAGGGGCTCCAGGGCTTCCTGAAGCGCCATTTCCTGTGAACCCCCTGAGCCTTGGTTCCTGGGGGCCCCAGAAAGGAAAATGCCAAGTGCTCACCTCCAAACACATCAAAGAAAGTACAGGGGGCCATTAAAACCAGTCAGAACACAGTCCTTCAAGGTGGAAAATGAAGGCGAGAGGCGGCTCCTGACTCCTGAGGCCGCTCCATAAGCTGTGGGGCTGCAGTTTAGCTCCCTGCATCTCTTCCCTGTGGCCAAGACAGCTTGAGACTCCTAGAGGTCACAGCACTAAGAACCAGAGAGCATGGTGCCGCCTGGATGATGCTGGACCATAACGCTCCTTTCGGTGAGATGGTCCCAGGACAGAGCTCACTAAATGGGGCTTCATTTTATTTCTGAAGTGGGGCTTTTCCCAGTTGACTCAGAGGTGAAGGGTGTTCAGCTGTAAGTAGGGACACTTGAGCCCCTTGTTGTAAAGCCTGTTTGTACAAAGTGGGATTAGTCAGCCTGCTGTCTACCAGCCCGGCCATCCAGCCTGCTCCTCCATGCTGTAAGACAGGAAGCCAAACACAGGGGAAATACAGACAAAAAATACATCTAAATGTCAGGATGAATATTTGGGACATTAAAATGGCACTTTCTCATTAGCTTAAGAACAGAGAGTTTCCCAGTGTGCTCCTGGGACCAGCAGATTCACATGACCAGGGAGCTTGTTAGGAAAGCACATTCTTGGGTGCACCCAGACCCTCGGGCCCCAAAGAGGTGAGGCTTGGGTGGTGGTTCTGATGGGCACTGCTGGGTGGCTTACCATGACCTGAGGAAAAGAGGAGCTGTCATCGGGCTTTTGTGCCCAGACTAGGACTTCAGGGTATTTCAGATACAGGATGTCTTTGTGGGAGCTTGAAAGGAAGGCTCAGGAGGACGGTACTGGCGTGGGAGCAGGGAGACCCATAGGCAACTTAGTAGCATGATTTGAAAATTTACTCTATTTGGCATTATAATCATTGCAATAGATAAAGTGTCATATTTCCAAATAAATGTTTCTCATCAGTGTTGTCATGTCATTTCAGTGGCAGCCTGAAGTGGCTTTGACTTACAGAGGTTACTTACTTCCCGCTGCTTGGTATCTACAGTGTTTGCCACAATGAAGCTGTGATGTTCTCAGGAGTATATTTAGATTTGTACCTACTGGATCTATACCTCTCTTTGGCTTTGGTCTGGTACTGCCCTGTTTACACCTTGAGCCCAAACTAGAAAATATGGACAGAGGCTGTTTTTGGAACTACTTTCTCCTTTTCTTCTAACCAGTGCATTCGAAGTTTCCAATACAAATCGGATGCATTTTAGGGTCCATGTGGAAAATCAAGATTTCGGCAGAAGGTGAGCATGCATTCTTAATATTCTGATAAGCTGAGAAAAAAAGATGGAAGAGAAAGTTCACAGAATCTAGAAGAACAAACCCTAAAGATAAGCTTTTTAGCCCAGAAGAAAGATTGTCAGTTGTTGGCTATATTCAGAAGATTTGCATTTTTAAAGTTAATAACTAATGTAATAAAAGATTCCAGTTAAATCATTATGGTGGCCTCTTGCTTCAGGGCAAGCAGGAAACCTTTGAGGTTTTAAATCACATTTTACAGTTTGGCAGGGGAGGGTGTTTTAAATTCTTGCAAACTGTTTCTTTAATCTCTGTAACTTTTCTCTACCTGGCCCCTAATTCTCACACATCTGGCAGGAAAATGAAAAAAAATTGTTTTGTACAAAAATTGTTGGCATTCGGGTACATAGGAGAATATTAAGAGAGCTGAGGCTTCCTTGAAAATATCCTTTGGTTAGCGACCTAAAACAAAATTAGTAGCCGTGTTCAATTGCCAGAACTATATCACTTTATGGTTATCCTATATTGGAGCCTTTGATGTATTTTTAACCTTCGACTTGTGCGTTGAAGCAGGCAGGCCCTTTGAAATCAACCTTGCCCTGGAAAAGGCAGCCATTTGTCGTAACTGTAATATCAGTGCTGATGGCTTAGCATCTGTCTTACATTAAAGAGGCAGGGCAAGTGGAAATGTTACAGTGGGTTCTACTCTAATGTATGAAGATGCTAAAACTCATATATTTTTCCTTCTGAATGAGGCCTTTGATCCAGCATGCTCTTTGTAACAAGAGATTCTCAGTGCACAAACATAAGAGGAACATGATCAGAAACAACAGAATATACGAAAGTACTTGAATAAAATGGGCCACATCTCAATGCATGGAATATAAGTAATCAAAGCACTCTTTTTCTATGAAGCTCACATTCTGGAAAAAACACTGGGGCACAGTGATAAGTGTTTGTTTATATGCTTTACTGGGGTTTAAGCACTGGAAAAGCTAAAGGCTTTGTTTGATCACGGGTTGCAAAGACCCTTTCTCTACATTATCTGAGTGCAGGTAGAGACGCGAACAGCAAATGGCTGGAATGGGTTCTGGAGACTGGCTGCCTGGGACAGAAGCCTGGCTCTGCGGCATATTAGCTGAGTGACGTTGGACAAGTTGTCTAAAAATCTCGGCTTTGGTTTCTTCAGCTCTACACTGGGGTTAATAAAAGTAGCTAACTCATTGTTAGGTTAGATAATATATGTAAACTGTTTAGAACTATGGCTGGCACACAGCAAGTGCTCAACAAATCTAGCTGTCACTACCAATATTATTTTAAGTTTCAATGAGAGCCCCATAAGAGGAAGAGAAGAGGAAGCGCCATCTTCCAGTCTTTTCTCCTTCTCCTTTCCTCTGTTACCTTTCTCTCTTCCCATTTACTTCTTTGCCACATTCCATGGCACTTCACATGGATCTGAAGCTGAGGACTGACCTTTGAGCACAGTTAGTGTTACGTGGTAGACACAGCATTGTTCTAAAGGGCAGGAGGCTGGCCATCTTTGATATTCCTTGGCTTGTAGAAGCATCATTCCGCTCTCTGCCTTCGTGGTCACATGGCGTGCAGCCTGTGTGGGTGTTTGTGTCCAAATTTCCTCTTTTTACAAGGACTAGGTTGGTGGTCTGCCCTATTCCAGTGTGACCTCTTCTTAACTAATTATACTGTAATTACTCTATTTCCAGATAAGGTACTGGGGGTTAGGACTTCAACATAGGAATTTTTTTTGTGGGAGGGACACAGTTCAGCCCCTAACACCTGGGGACAGTTTTTAGAGTCTTCTGGGTATAGCTGTGCTCTGTGATTCTCTGAGACAGCCATAAAGTATGTGTGGTTATTTCTCAAAGCTTGTCTAACTGGAGAGCAGTGTGTTCTGCTGTGAAGAATCATAACGGCCTTTTTGGCAATGGTGATGGACACACTTCTCTGTCAAGAGCCCAGACCATCCGTGCTGACTGTAACCAGGCAGAGGAACCCTCCCCAGCTTTCTCCCAGTAGCACCCTGCTTGTCCTTGGCCACCCTGCCGGGAGGATGGGTGAAGCCATGCCAGCAGCCCTCTTGGCCTCTTCAGTTCCTGGGTGGGCGAGACACTCCCAGCGGCGTCTCTGGCTCAGAGGCCGTGGTGTGGATTGCGGGGAGATTGGGTGGCTGCATTTATATCCAAGCTGCTGTGGTCCCCTATAGACTGGGAGGGAGAGCCCACAAGGGAGCAAATGACTTACTCATAAAATTTTAATAAATATTTGGTTAAAAGAAAAGCCTGCCTCAGCTCTTTGTGCTGCTGTCAGCCAGCACATCTCTTCTAGCAGGCTGACATTCTTGTCGACAACACTGCTAATGGCACTCTGAATAAGGTAATTACTCAATAAAGTTAATGTTAGCCACACTGCACAGAACTTGAATTAAAGCTATACCTGATGGCAGGATTGAAGGCTGAGTCATGTGTCTTGCCCACAGAACATGTAGTTTGCCTGCTTTGAGAGCAGGAAGAGTCACGGGTGGGAGGCTGCCATTGACATTCTGAGGTGACCCCCACTCGGAAGGAGGACCCCCGAGGAGGTTTTCTTCTCTACCTCAAGGCAGCAGGGAATGAGAGTTTTGCTTTCTGCTTTATCTCTGCGTGATGATTCTGTTCACCTTGCAGGGCAGTGGTGCAGTTTAACACAGCCCACCCTTTCCCACGAAGAGTGAGCTGAGGTGGCATCAGAACAGGAAAAGGCACTGCTGTGGGGGCTCCAGTGTCCCTGTAAGGATGGTACAAGAGGCAGTGGCAGCCGCTGCCCAAGTGCTCCCATCTGCATTCTCTGAGACAGCATGGCTAGGACACAGCTCTCACAAAGGCCACTAAGTTTGAGCAGGAAGAGTGCAGAATCTGGGGTCAAAAGAATTGGGTTCTAGTAGTCATTGTGTCATTAATGAACTGAATGAATTTTGGCAAGTCACTTCCCTTCTGTATGCCTCATTTTTCTCATCAATCAAATGGAGGTAAAAAAAATTCACTTTATCACTCTGGGGTGAGAGAATGAAAAAGAATAATAGATCTGTAAGTACCATGCATATAAGTAGTTAGCCTTAAATGATGGGCCAGTAGGGAAGTTGTCATTTTAGGACATTAAAAAAAAGGGCAAAACAAAAACTAATAAAAATAAAAAACAAAACCAACTAACCTCCTGACAAACATAAGTCTAGGATGGGATGGCGTCACTGGTGAATTCTACCAACATGCAAAGAATAAATACTAATCTCAAATTATTCTAAAAAACAAGAGAAGGGAACACTTGCAAACTTATTTTACAAGGCCAGCTTATCTTGATACCAAAATCAGACAAGGATGCCACAAGAAAAGAAAATTACAGGCAAATATCTGTGATGAACATAGATTAAAAAATTCTCAACAAAATGTTAGCAAACTGAATTCAACAGACATTAAAAGGATCATACACCATGATCAAGTGGGATTTATTCCAAGGATTTATTCAAATCCACAAAACAATCAATGTGATAAACACTTTAACAAAATGAAGGATAAAAATCATATGATCATCTCAATAAATGCAAAAAAAGCATTTGATAAAATTTGAAGTCAATTTATGATAAAAACTTTCAATACAGTGCATATAGAGGAAATGTACCTCAATATAATGAAGGCCATATATGACAAGCCCACAGCTAATATCATACTCAATGGTAAAAAGCTTTTCCCTCCAAGATCAGAAACAAGACAAGGATGCCACTCTCACCACTTTTATTCAAATGGTATTAGAAGGCCTAGCCAGAGCAATTAGGCAAGAGAAGGAAATAAAAGGCATACAACGTGGAAAGAAAGAAGCAAACTCACTGTTTTCACATGACATGATATTATTTATATATAGAAAACCCTAAAGACTCCACCAAAAAAATGTTAGAATAAATGATACAGTAAAGTGGCAGGATACAAAATCAATATATAAAATCTGTTACATTTCAACATACTAATAATGAGCTCATAGAAAGAGAAATTAAGAAAACAATCCTATTTATACTTGCATCAAAAAGAATAAAATATCTAGGAATACATTTACCCAAGGAGATGAAAGAAGTGTACCATGAAAACTATGAGACATTAATAAAAGAAACTGAAGATGACACAAATAAATAGAAAGATAGTCTGTGCTCATATATCAGAAGAATTAGTATTGTCAAAACATCCAAAAACTATCCAAAGTAATCTACAGACTCAGTGTGATCTCTATCAAATTTCCGATGGTAGTTTTCACAAAAGTATAACAAACCTAAGATTTGTAGGGAATCACAAGGCCCCCAAACAGCCAAAGCAATCTTGAGGAGGTCCCAAGCTTGAGGTATTACACTCCCTGATTTCAAACTATACACAAAACTGTAGTAAAACAGTACAGTACTGGCACAAAAACAGATACATATGTCAATGGAACAGAATACGGAGTCCAGAAATACACCCATGCCTTTATGGTCCATTAATTTATGACAAAGGAGCCAGAAATTATACAATGGGGAAAGGACAGTCTCTTCAATAAATGGTGCTGGGAAAATGGGAGAGCTATTTGCAAACGAATGGAACTAGACTACTATTTTACCCAATACACAAAAATACACTCAAAATGGATTGAAGGCTTAACATAAGACCTGAAACAGTAAAACTAGAAGGAAAGATAAGCAGTAAGCTCCAGAGACATTGGTCTTGGCGATGATTTTTTGGAATTGATATCAAAAGTGAATGCAACACAAGTAAAATGTCTTGGTGGTGATTTTTTGGGTTTGCCTCATAGTTTTAATTGTACAGTAAAAATAAACAAGTGGGACTACATCAAGCTAAAAAGCTTCTGCACAGCAAAGGAAACCATCAACAAAATGAAAGGAAAATATTTGCAAAACATATATCCAATAAGATGCTAATATAAAAAAATTATAAAGAACTTATACAACTCGAAAGAAAAACAAAACAATCCAATTAAGAAATGGGCAGAGGACCTGAACAGCCATGTTTCCGAAGAAGACATAAGACGGCCGACAGGCACCCGAGAGGCTGCTCGGCATCGCTGATTATCGCGGAACTGCCAACCGAACCACAGTGAGATATCACCTCACGTCTGTTAGGATGCTGATTATCAAAAGACAAGAAATAATAAATGTTGGTGAGGATGTGGAAAAAAGAGAACCCATGTGTCCTGTTGGTGGGAATGTAAATTGGTGCTGCTGCTATGGTGAACAGCATGGAGTTTCCATGAAACATTACAAAAACTGAACTACCATATGACCCAGCAACTCCACTTCTGGTTATTTAGCCAAAGAAAAAGAAAACACTAATTCAAAGGATATATGCACCCCCACGTTCACTGCAGCACTATTCAATAGCCCAAGCCATGGAAAACAATCTAAGTATCTACTGACCGATGATGACTGGAGAAAGAAGATGTGGTACACATACACCAGAATATTATTCAGCCATAAAATGAAAGAAATATTGCCATTCGCAGCACCATGGATGGACCTAAGGGTATTAGTTAACTAAGTCAGAGAAAGCCAATATTGTGTGACCTTACTTATATGTGGAATCTAAAAAAACCCACACAAACCACAGATGAGCTCGTAGATACAGAGAACAGACTGGTGGTTGTCAGAAGCAGAGTGTAGCACTGGAAGGGGAAAATGGGTGAAGAGGGTCAAAAGGTACAACATGGCCATCATAACATCAGTAATGTAGTATAATATGGTGACTATAGTTAATAACACTGCATCATATTTGAAAATTGTTAAGAGAATAAACCTTCAAAGTTCTCATCACAAGAAAACAATTTTATAACTATGTATGGTGCTATGTTAACTAGACTGAATATGGCAATCATTTTGCAATATACACAAATATCAAATTATTACACTGTATGCCTGCAACTAATATATGTTATATATTATACCTCAAAAAAAAAGTAAAACTAAAGATAACTTTTGGGCTTGGGGGTAAAATCCAGTCTCTTCTTTCCTTCAGAGAGTAAGCACAGTAGTAGAGTACGCAAATCACTCGGGATGAGCCTTATGAGAAGTATGAGCAATATTAATTAGTAACTACAAATAAAGCCAAAATATAAATACTCATTTGGCTAAAAATGAGTTATCTTTTCAGAAATCTAGTGAAATGCTCAAAAAAAATATAACTATATAACAACTATATAACTAGTATATATTACCACATCTGTAGAATTGGAAAATATGGATTTATTCTCAAGTGAAGCAAATGACATTATCAAACGGCAGCATTACTAGTGAAAAGGACACTGAGCAGAGAGATACTACCACTGACATGAACAAATCATGAGAAAACCTCTGTGCCTTTGTTCCCCACCTATAAAATGGAGTGGTAATTCTTGTCCTGTTCAGCTCATAGGGTTGAATGAAATAAAATACTTAATCTGAAAAAGTGAAAGCCCTATACACCCGTGAAATACCATTATGTTCATTATTCTGTCAGGTCTCTGTTCTTACTCCAACTGAATTCAACAAACATTGATTGTCTACAGACCAAGTGCAGTAAATTGGGTAAAGAAGTATCTCCTACAGTGTGACTATGTGAAGTGAGAAGAGGAAGAGGTGGCTTCAGGCTGGAAGGGCTGAGAAGGGTGCATTAGAAAGGTGATGTCTGAGCTATCCCTGAAAGGTAGGAATAAGCAAAGATTCATTAATTTATTCCATTAATATTTGTTGAGCTCCACCCCTGTGTCAAGCACTATTGTTCATCAATGATCAGGAATTTACATTCAGGTGGAAGCCAGGTGAGGCAGAAGATGCAAGTTGTAAGGGTGAGGAGAAATAATGTAGGAAGAGGTAGCAGCATTGACAGACACACAAAGGGAACACAGACAGGAAAAATAAGCTTCATTTTGGTTTTACTTCAGATTACTTGGTAGTGGCAACCTAGAATTTATGTTAAGGAGGATTCTGAGGCTTCCTTCTGGTTCAGGGGGAAGAATGCCAGTATTGATTAATGATGTCTACAATGGGTGTTGGAAAGGAGGACTGAAGCATGTGTCAGATACTTGCCATCTCTAGAGAGGTGCCACGTGGCTGTCTTACCCCTGTGCCATTATAGTCCATGCAACTCCAGTCTCCTGAGAATGTTATGAAATAGCTCAATAAGCAAGCTTATTAAGTCCAGCATTTATGTGTACATGAAAAATTATTTGGATATTCTCAGAGAAAGGCTCTCCTACATAAATGGAAGTGTTACTGGTCTACTTCTCCAATCTTTCATCTCCTTCACATTGAGACCACAGGTAGTCATGTAACTCAGCTCTGTTCCATTGAACCTGTTTCTGCTTGTGGTTCCACTTCTTGGCTCCTTGGACCCCAAGCCAAAGTGAGCTTCAGCCTCTTAGATTCTCAGAATTTTGAGTTGCTTGTTTGCTAATCTTGTCTTCTAATTCATCCCACTCATAGCGTTTTAGAGAGAGAGTGATCCACCTCTTCCCTCTAAGTCTCTGGAGGAAACCATGCAGCCCTCCTTGTTGACACATCATCTTTGCCTCTTATTTCTTACAGTGTACTGAGGTTCCAGAATCGCAGACTTGGATGGCTCCTGCTTTCTGGCTGGGCCTTAAGGGTAGATGGAAGGAAACCCTATTACCTATTACTTAGCTTTTGATTTGGCAAATAAATACATTTAGAAAATCCTTTCTCTGTTGAGATTGTATTGCTTTTAAGACATCATCTTAGTGCCAAACTTATTTTGTATGTCAAAATCTATTTTATCTTTTTCCTATTAGATTAAACCACAGGAAATTGCCATATTTTAGGTCAGAAAGGTTGGCTCTCAGCAATTTCCTATGGCTTAACCTAATATTGGTATACTTTTAACAATCTTAATCTTGAGGATTTGGGACTTGGGCAATTTAGGGAGAATGTCTTGTACTTAGAAAGACAAAAGAGATATGAACATTAATATTTTGTTAAAACATCTTTCTGCCTTCAAAGCCCATTTTTCTCGTTCCCTCCTTAATGACAGTAAGAAAACTACTCAAAGGTCTTTCTTATCAAGCTTGAAGAGTTAGATATCCTTCAACTCAGCTTTCATAGGTTACAAAGCCAGAAGGCAGCTTGTGTGCTGTAGTATTCTCTGGCTGGATGGAAAAAGGAAGCATTTAATGAGAAACTATCCATTTGAAATGATATCCATACCTCTATTTGTTTCCCAAATGACTGAGGGCAATTGGTTTCTGGATTAACTATTAAATAGCTTCCGTATTTAACCTTCCAGGAAGACAAGGCTTCTGTTCAGAGAAGTTCTGTCCAAACATCACTTTTCATCCCAGTCCAATGGCTGTGTTGGATGCGGGTATGGAAGGCCCTGAGTGTTTTGATTAAAATTTGTATGAAGGATTACAGTGCAACTAAAGATGGCAACAGAACAGGCTAGATGGAGAGAGGGCCATTTCAGTTTGACAGAAGCTGGCAGTAAACCCATTTTCTAAAGGATGCTGGGAGTAGTGTTCTATTTTTTATTTCTAGTTTTTGTTTCTCCTGGAAATAAAAGTCAAACTAATGTCTTTGTGCCAGGGGCTTTGCTCACCAGATCTATTCCTCATTGAAAACTGTCAGTTACAAAAATAATACAACCAGTTGGCTAATTAAGCAGAGATTCTGCTGCAGGGAAGAGGAGAAGCTGGAGATGCCAAGAGACCTCAGCTCTCTGCCTTGTCCTCTCACACCATTTAGTCACACACAACCTCTAGCTATGCGGGCAAAGGAGCAGGCCCAAGCCCAACTCTGCTGACTTCACGAATAAAAATGGCAACTCCAAGGTGGTTTTCCCTCCCCAGAGATACGAGTGTGAAGTCAGTTCATCAAAGGCCAGTGAGACGTTGCCCTCTGGTGTCAATTTTTTCTCACTGAGCCAAAAGTGTTTTCAGCAACTTCTCAGACTCCTGCAGCCAACTGACCAGGTCACTGTACTTAAAAACAATACAGAACATGAAGACCAAAACTGGAGATCTGAGATATTTCTAGTAAGAGGGAGAAAGGAAGAGACAAGGTTTCCGCCTTTTTTTTTTTTTAACAACAGAAGAATCACAAGGGTGTTTGGATGTCTGCTTCATGTCTCATGAGCATTTTTCTGGGAGGCTGAAGCAGAAGTCAGTACCTTCTTTCCCTTTACTGCAGATGCCATTATCTCAGAGATGTAGGGATTAGAAAACTGCGGATGCCGCGTGGTAGGGATGACTGGACAGAAAACAGAATCTGGGAGTATTTACTTGTAGGCAAAGATGAAGTCACATGTCTTATTTCTCTGCTTTGTTCTGCCATTTCCTTAAAAGTTATGTCACGTGGAGATAAGGTAAATAAAAATTAGCACACAAGTTGGGGAGAAAAATGCAGATCTAGAGGTGTGATTGTGAGGAGAGGGAGTCAGGAGCCACTGAACTCTAGGTTTTTATTTTCAAGCCAACCTGAGGATTTGGTAATAAACTGGTCAATCCATTTAACTACTTTTTTTTTTTAATCCTTTCTGCTTCATGTTGAAGTTGCAAGGTTGGTTTAATTAGGGTTCATACTTTGAGAGGCTTAGTGAAAGGTGCTTAGAAATATAAAGAAGTTTAACAAAGTAAGCTGAAGACACCTTATAAAAGAGATGAAAAATAAACACAAGATGCCTAAAACTTATTTTGGAGGGGCCTAAATACAAACTTTACCTAGAGACTACACAAATAGCAGCTGGAGAGAATCAGATCAGCTTCTGTGGGCTTCAGAATATCAGAGACAGGGTGATTCTATTAATCTTGTCCCTCTGGGAATAACCTGAACTTTTAGAACTCTTCTCTAGGTCTTCTCCAAGATGGAAGCAATCTGACAGAGGCCCCTGTGGGTTTCACACCTTCAGCTTTCCCATTTCTTCTTCCAGAGCTCATTCCCTGCCGGTAGGAACAAACGCCCTCTCTCAGCTCCAGCTAATCCCCAGCTGCTAGACTAGCAGACTGTAGAGTGTGTACATGATGGTTCCCTTGGCAAACATCTTCAGAAAGTCCCAGCTGATGCCATTTGATCAGAACTTCAATGTTTTTTTTTTGGTTTGGATTATAACTTCATCATTCAAAATCTGGAGACATTCAGTGATTTTTGTTTTTCACTTTTTAAAAAGAAAATCCAGGTTTTTTTTTAAGGTAAAGACAAGCAATTACAATGCTCTCCATGATTAAGCTCTGTTAAATGCCAATAATAATGGAAATAAAATGTATGAACTTTATATGTAAACGAACACTAAGTTACTTTGGATTTGGAGCCAATCAGAGATACTGAATAAAAACCCTTGAGGTGGGTGTTCCTTCCCAAAGCAACATTTTATGTGTTTTCAGTGTGACTTCTCTGGAACATCTGGCATAGTTCTCCAAACCCAGTTTGAACTTTGTCATAGTTTGGTAGAGTGATACAGGAGAAAAACTGAGGTGAGAAGGAAATTAGAAAAAACATGAGGGCAGGAGGTTGGTGTGGGTAGGGGGGAATAAAGAAAAAAGCATGTCTGACCTCTTTCTTATCTTTTGATGTCAAACTTTACCACTCATCTGAGGAGCCCAGCATTGGAGAATCATTCATAAGGCTAGACATATGGCAGTGGTTTTCAAACTGTGTGCCAAGGAACCCCAGAGGTTCTTTTCAGGGACTGCTTCATAGATGGGGAAGGAGAGAAAGGCTCCTTCCTCTTTCCACAGACTTTTCATGGATTGACAGCAAAATGGAATAGTTAAGAGAGGCAATTCAAGTTTTCCAGGAGAAATTTAACCCACTTAGTATTTTGGTTTTAAAATTAGTATCATAAAATGAACAAGGTGGAGAAAATCAGCAAAGATAAGAAATGATGCAGGACTTCCGGGAAGATGGCGGTGTGAGCAGGGCGGCAGAAATCTCCTCCCAACACTATATTTATCTACGAAAACACAGAAAATACAACTATTCCTAAAAGAGAGATGAGAATACACAGGAAAGCGCACAGCATGCAGCTACACCCGAGAGGACTCGGCACCCCAAGAGGCGGGTAAGATACGGAGCCATGACCCGGCGGAACCCGAGCCCTCCCCCACCCCAGCGCACTGGCGGGAGGAGAGGATTCAGAGCCGGGAGGGAGTGGAAGCACACCCCGCGAAGTAGCCAGCCCCGGTGATCTGCGCGGGGAGTGCTGACCCACATTGCGCAGTGCAGCGGAGATTGGAGAGACAGAGGGGCAGGATCTGAGCGGGGAACGCGCTAGGATGCTTGCAGCTGGCTCCCGGGAAGGAAAAAAAAAAAGTGCACGCTTTCTTCAGCGGTCTTAAAGAGACAGGAGCCCAGCGGAGGAGCCAGATCGCCCCGGCACGCTCAGCCCAGCAGGCTGGGAGTCCTGGGGAGTTTCAGACGCCTTAGCTGGCGACTGAGGAAGCGTAGCCATACTTAACACTTCTCACTGAGATCAACAGCCTCCTACTCCTTCCCACCCCTGCCAGAGCGATAAAGGGCCCTGCGGAGCGGCACAATCACAGCTGTGGAATAGTGGGGCAATAGCGCCACCTAGAGCATTCCCACAGAATCTACGGCCGGTGGGCATTTTTCTTGTTTTTTTGTTTTGTTTTTGTTTTTTCTCTTCTTTTTTTTTCTTTTTTTCTCTTTTTTTCTTCTCTTTTAAAGTCTTAAAGAGCCCAGCTGACATACGTGGGCAACTATCAGTGACCAATTATATAGCCATGAAAAGACAGAGGAATATGGTTCCGACCAAAATCAACCAGACAACCCCAGAGAGGGAGTCTGAAAGGATGGAAATGCACAGTCTTCCTGAAAAAGAATTCGGAATAAAAGTCATAACCATGCTGATGGACCTACAGAGAAATGTGCAAGAGCTGAGGGAGGAAGTGAGGGAACTGAGGAAAGACAATACAGAAATCAGACAAGCGATCGACGGGCTTAACAGCAGAATGGATGAGATGCAAGAGACTGTTAATGGAATAGAAAACAGAGAACAGGAGCACAGAGCAGCTGAGGCAGAGAGAGATAAAAGGATTTCTAGGAATGAAAGAATATTAAGAGAACTGTGTGACCAATCCAAACGGAACAATATTCGCATTATAGGAGTATCTGAGGAAGAAGAGAGAGAAAAAGGGATAGAAAGTGTCTTTGAAGAAATAATTGCTGAAAACTTTCCTCGCTGGGGAAGGAAGTAGTCTCGCAGTCCACCGAAGCTCATAGATCTCCCAACACAAGGGACCCAAGGAAGACAACACCAAGACACACAATAATTAAGATGGCAAAGATCAAAGATAAAGACAGGGTATTAAAGGCAGCTAGAGAGAGAAAAAAGATCACCTACAAAGGAAAACCCATCACACTATCATCAGACTTCTCAACAGAAACCTTACAGGCCAGAAGAGAATGGCATGATATAGTTAACGTTATGAAACAGAAGGGCCTCGAACCAAGAATATTGTATCCAGCATGATTATCATTTAAATATGATGGAGGGATTAAACAATTTCCAGATAAACGAAAGTTAAGAGAGTTTGCCTCTCATAAACCACCACTACAGGATATCTTAAATGGACTGCTCTAGAGGGAAGCACCCCTAAGGCTAAAAAGATGTCACCAGAGCAAAAAAAAATCATAGCAAAGAAAGCAGACCATCCAAATACCAATTAAAGGCAAAGAATAAAACACCTATTATAGAAAGAATGGAGGAGGAGGAATAAGAAGGGAGAGAAATAAAGAAACATCAGACTGTGTTTACAATAACTTAACAAGAAAGTTAAGTTAGATTGTTAGATAGTAAAGAAGCAACCC